>JAASAO010001825.1:7500-62261 GCA_017311375.1 Mytilus coruscus
TAGGAGCGGACATTTTATTGTAGGATTTCCTGAGATTTACGGAGCTAGCAAGCGATTTTACGGCATTGCAATATCTTTTCTCTACGGAAATTCTTGGGAGGTAGCTGCACCACGTTATTCTATGAAGATGTAATGCATGTATACCCTGCTGGCTGCAAATTTTGAGGTCAATTGGACATTTAGTTTCAGAGAAGATCAGATAACATGCATGTGGATTTTTTCTTCAGAAAAGATGTTCATACAATAATATAAATCAATTGTTTTAAAACAATTGTTAATGGATTTTCCTCCGAAACATAATTGATTGATTCATTTGTTTATTGATTGATTGATTGGTTGGTTGGTTGGTTGGTTGATTAATTGGTTGGTTGGTTGGTTGGTTTGTTGATTATTTAAACACGTGGGATAGAGTCTCTTGAAACAAGCGAAAAAGAAACAAATGAGATCTTGGACCCCGTATTAAACACACGAGACGGAAACATGCATGCAATGATTGATTGATTGATTGATTGATTGATTGATTGATTGATTGGTTGATTGGTTGATTGATTGATTGATTGATTGATTGATTGATTGATTGATTGATTGATTGATTGATTGATTGATTGGTTGGTTGGTTGGGTAAACACAGGAAACGAGCCACTAGGATCATGCAAAACGGAATTTAATGCCTAGATACTATATATTGACACATGGGATCTAGCTTTTGAGAGATCCCTCAACAAGTAGTAAGGTCAAGGTCAATGTCAACCTACAAAAGCATTAAAACACACATAAAACTCTTTAAATAGTGCAAAAACACATAATTTGCTTCTTTGTCCATGACCTTGACCTTTAACCTTGTAACCTTGATCAAGGTCATTGGTCGAAAATGTCATTGCAAAGACCCTATGGGTCTAGGACCTTTTCTTTAAGAGTTTTGCCTAATAATGTCTTTTTATAAACCATCAATGGGGTTATGTCCCTTACACAACGGTAAAACCAATAGAGTCATAATGTAACAAAGTTGCCCTTGAAGGAACAAACATTTTCACTTTTAAATTTTCTGTATCTATAACCATTCGAGAATTATAGGAAATCAAAGACATATAAAATCTAAAATATGACCTTGACCTTTGACCTTGACCTATTTTTTTATTTTGGACCAAGGACCTCAAATCCAAAGACCCTAGGCCAATATCACTTATGGTTTACCAGTCAAAAATACAAATCACTTATATCAAATACATAAGGGAATAACTCTCATATGGAGTTTCCGAATAGCTTCGGTCAAAATTAAAATCCTAATCCTGAAGATGTAACGAGCAATTTGGTAAAATAAATTTGTAGTAATCTTTTATGGTTGCGAAGGAGTAGTGGCCACAAGAAAAACAGTGTTTGGGGAGATAACTCTTACAACGTAAAGTATTTGGTTACGCAGTTGTCAGTTTTAAAAGCGTATAAACTATAGGATATCATATTCCAAATATCTAAGCGACATCTTTTGAAACATCAATACTACGCAAGAAAAAATTGGGCGGAAAAAAAAATAATAATCAGAACAAAATCAATAGGTCTTTCCACGGAAAAGTGGAAAGACCTAATAAATAAAACCAATTGGTCAGAGAACAATTGAAGGTCTTTCCACCCGTAAAGATCTATTTTGATATAAAATATTAAAATTCGGTTTAAAATGTCATTTCTAGCGTCAAATGATAGCTCTTTGTACTCTGATTCCAAAATATCTGTTTCTATACAATTTTTACTTCCGGTTTGAAAAATGTTACTTCCGATATAATTTGAATGTTTACTTGACACTGACTCCAAATATATATGGTTCTCTATACTTTTATATTAAATGAGTACAAAAATAGCTACTTCCGGTTTACACAAGGTCACTTCCGGTTGGATTTTCAAGGTCAAATGGCTTGCAACTATATGCAAAAGTCCCATGGCTTTACAATGTATACATATGAGGTAAAAGCAAAGGTCAAAATCTAGAACGTCAAATTTACCTATGACCTTGAGCTCAATTTCAAGGTCATAAATAAAGGACCTGAAATCAAAAGATCCTAGGTCTTAATTATATATGGTTAATGAGTTATATCACCATACGCGTATTTTTAAATACAAGAGGAGAAAACTCGAATTTAATGTTAGCGCACCCTTTAAACCAAAATGTATGTGTTAGGACATGTCGCAACTAACAATTTAGTAGTAATATGTTGTCGATATCTTATACGGTTTTGAAAAGAGTGAAAATAAGCCAAAATCAAAATTAAGAATATGACCTTGACCAAATGTTTTGTTTTGGACCAAGGACCTCAAATCAAAAGACCCTATGTCTCTATCACTTATGGTTTACCCGTTAGAAATGTATATCACTTATATCAAATGCATAAGGAAATAACTCTCATATGGAGTCTGCGGAACGCTTTGATGAAAACCAAACTCAACATCCTGAAGATATAGCGAGCAATTTGGTAAAATAAATTTGTCGTAATCTTTAAAGGTCGCGAAGGAGTAGTCGACACAAAAAAAACGGTGTTCTGGGAGATAACTCTTACAAGAAAAAGTGTGCAGTTAAATAGGGTCAGTTTCAAAAGCGCATAAACTGTTCGATATCATATACCAAATATCTAAGCGACATCTTGTGAAATAATAATACTGCGCAAGAACAAAAACTAGGCGGAAGAAAAAAATAAATGGTGGAAAGACCTTATAATAATCAGAACAAAACCAATGGGTCTTTCCACAGAAAAGCGGAAAGACCGAATAATAATAATTAAAAACTAATTGTTCAGAGAACAATTGAAAGTCTTTCCACATAAATTGTCTTAAGTTATTGATAAGAAGCTATTTCCGGTTTACTCAAAGTTACTATTGGTGTCCAATGATAGGTTTCTGCATACTGATTCCAAAATATATGAATATATAACAACAGAAAGACACTAAGTACAGATCTGAGAGTACTCGCAGTTACTGACAACTAGTTCAAAGCCAATAACAACTAATAAAAAAATTATGCATCTAAGACTAGTATACATTATTGGTTAGGGGTCAGCTGAAGCCCGCCTCCAGGTGCGGAATTTTCTCGTGTGTTGGAGACTCATTGGTGTCCTTGGGCTGTTTTTCTGCTCTTTGGTCGGGTTGTCGTCTTTTTGACACATTCCCGTTTTCATTCTCAATTTTAATTCCTGTCATCTTTTTTACGTTTTGTTCTATTTATCATGTTTGCGGTCATAGATTGATAACTTTTCCACGTGTTTATGGTGTACAAGAGCTGTATTTCTTGATTAACGGAATCTTTCCTACTCTCTGAATCATCTCAAAAATATAACTTGTCCGAATGTAAGGCGTCATCTTTATCTCTTCGAACCCTTGGTTCATATTTTCCTTGTAAGCAGCCATCTCAGCTACAGCCAATGCTGGCTATGTCTAGATCTTACTACAAACTCGAAATATTGAAACTTTAACAAAATGGTTAAAGATGTAGTTTCAACTTATAACTAACTTTGCTTTTTGGATTGCGATTTTTCTCTTATATGTCTATATCTATCAGAATATAAGCAAAGGGTTGTATAAGAGTTGTAGATATAAAGATCTGACACTGCTTTTAAAATTATTCGCTGCTTTTCTATTCCCTTGTTCGTTCGAGGAGTGGTAGACCTGATGGTAGCTACAATGTGCAGGTTTTTTTTATTATGTATTTCAATTATGACATAAGTTCTAGAAAGACAAAGCGACAGGTAAGTGCGCATGTGCTACTATATTGATAGTTTCTTTATAACCAATACGACAGTAAGACTACCATATCTCTGCCACATTTCGTAACACATTTGGCCATCTTGACCATGTGTTGATCGATTTGTTTGTTTTGTCTGGGGTCTTCTGACATTGCAAGAGTCGGGTATTGTTTGTTTTACAGTGTAACATGTTTTTGTTATACTTGTTATCTTTTTTGTAACGTTATAAAGACCTCTGTCTATTTTTGAAGATAATAAATTGACCATTAGATGTTATATTTTGCGTCGTAAGATTGCTGTCTGATTAGTGTATACATTTCTGTAAAAAATTCTATAAAGCTCTTTTCATCTTTTAAAATAATGAATGCATGCCGATCAGACATTAACAAAAATGTTCATAAAAATATTAAGCGCCTAAATTGAATGATGCGAAGAACAGAATATATGTTTATGTATATATTATTTCTTACAGATGAAACAATTGTAAATGGAGTAATAGGTGCCGTAGGTGCAATAGCAGCAGTTGTTGCTGCTGTAATCGCCTACAAGACATTCAAGAGAGAGACACCAAGCAGAAACAGGTAAAATTTGTTCTTGAATTAACATGTTTTGTGATATTTGGACTTATAATGATGTTGAATCAAAGCTAAAATCTTCTTTACATATAATTTTTCTATCCTGACAGCAAAATTATGTGCTTCAACAAGCCTTAATTAGCTGCGATTTCATGTACTCTTTGACGTGATCGTTGCATGAATTATCTTTTGTCTTTTGAAGTCTTGTTGTTTTACTTTGGGCAGATCAAATGCGTGAGCCACATTTAAGTGATTTTTAAAATTTGTTTAAATGCTGTGTGGTTACATTTTTTCTATGTTCACCTGGTTATGGGAGAAGTTTAAGTGCTTAGAAAAATGTTAAACCACTCCATATTTTCTATGTGCCTGTCCACAAGTCAGCCTATAATTCAGTTGTTGTCGTTGTTGGTCAGTTTTGTTTTTTCGATGTTTGTTTTTAAAACATAACGCATGTCTTTGGATTTTGATTTGTATTTCTGTCACATTTTTTTCATTCTGAAGCCTTTTCTTTTTTCTTTTATTCGTTTTGGTCATTGTTGAAAGCCTTACGGTGACGAATAATTGCATACATCCAAGTACGTTGGTCTCTAACAGACAGTTATCTCGTTGAATATTATACCATATATCCTTATAGAATATAATACCATATCGTATCAATCTAGCGTAGAGGATTAACTTTACATGAGCCAATGTTGACCTAAGCAACAAACTTTAGTTCAATTTCACAAAAGTTTTTATGTTTCACTGACACCTTTGAAAATGTATTTCCTCCAACGCATAATATTTCAACAAAAAGAATGCAAGTGGAGTAATTACGTCATGATTTCAACAAATCTCAGGCAGAATATAGGATATGTTTATCTAGTTGCAGTTTAACGGCAACTGAAAGACAGAATTTATCACTATCTAATGTTTGCTTATCATTAAAGTTCAGTTCGGATACAGTAGCAGTTGCCGTTCGGTTTTGTTATCCAACTACCAACTATAAAAACATTTCATTTGGCAGTGAAATGTGAAGAGAACGATCAGTTAAGGGATAACAAATGCGTTAATAGGGTCAGCTTCCTAACAACGCAAATACTGAATAAAAATGTATGTAATTCAATCTGCAATCTTTTAAAAGTGTCTATACAATACAATTAGCTTCAACTGTTGATGTGTTTAAGTTATCAACGATACCAACTAAAATTTTCCATACTGCTTTTATTCAGAAAACTTCACATTTTACATGTGATAATTTGTATGTTGTATGTTGTATGTTGTGATGTTACACTATTGTTTCAGAAAAAGGGTGAAGGTTTGGTACCATTAAAACGTTTAAACCCGCTGCATTTGTTTGCACCTGTCCTAAGTCAGGAATCTGATGTTCAGTAGTTGTCGTTTGTTGACGTGGTTCATAAGTGTTTCTCGTTTCTCGTTTTTATATAGATTAGACCGTTGGTTTTCCCGTTTGAATGGTTTTACACTAGTAATTTTTGGGGCCCTTTATAGCTTACTGTTCGGTGTAAGCCAAGGCTCCGTGTTGAAGACCGTACTTTGACCTATAATGGTTTACTTTTATAAATTTTGACTTGGATGGAGAGTTGTCTCATTGGCACTCATACCACATCTTCTTATATTTATGTAACAAAAAAAAAATCTTTGTTCAGCTGACTCTTTAGTTTGAATTTTAAAAATCATGTGCATTTACTATGTTTAACTCAGGCAAATCATTTTCTCAATTATTGTTTGCTTTAATTCAAAAACACCGTGTGGTTGAGTACGATTTCTTTAAAATTATCATGTTTCCTGTGCAGAATCATGCAGTTTAAGGGGAAATGTAACTGCATCTCAGATCTCTCATTTCTGCTGATATAAACATGTTGATTTTAATTAAATGAAGCCGTTTTGTCCAAATTCAGGCAATTTGTTTTTTCCAAATCTCATAAATCGATTAAGAAGACAAACCAAGGTTACACAATAAATCGCATAAACTCCAAAGGAGTCAAAACAAGGTCGTCTACAGGTGAGCCTCGACAGGTGAGCGTATTCTGCTATGCATGCATAACCAACCATGTGAATACACATAATCTAAATCAGAAACTTAGCTTTCGATATCGCTTTGAATGACTACAAGCATTTTTGAATTCTTTGTTGTCAAATATTATTATTTTCTTATAGCTATATAATGTGTCGTTTATAATGCCCATACATGTATTTGGGTTAAATGTTTTTAGAACATTTTTTGTTGTTGAAATTTTGGTTACGTTCTTCTTGTATTTCCTTTGATCGAAAACAAGTTTTTTGTTCTACAAATAATTCAATTATTACTAATAATTTATGTCTTTCTGTGTCAGGAACTTTATCCATTGTTGTTTTCATTAATATGTTGGTGATTGTATTCCTTTAAAAGATATGAACTTGATCATGTTGATAGCAGACGATAAGCGAAGATAAATTTATACAATACTGGTGAGTATATGTTTGTTATGCAATAACCACGAATTCACCAAAGATGTCAGTCTATAATTAAGTGAGACAGACGCATGTTCGAATATTTGAGACTGAGAAATATAACAGTCGTAAGACAAAACAATTGAAAAATTGAAGAGTATTGAAAACTAAACATTTAAAAAAAGTGTCCAATCTGACCACGGCTAACAAGACTTTAGGTACAAAGAATTAAGTGTCAAGAATGATTAAGGACAATTACATATAGTTAAAATAACTCGCAGTTTACAGGCACAGTCCATCATTCAAATTGTGCAATTGACATGTTTTTACAACAACCTTTATTAGGTACGATCTACACCAAAAAGAGAGGCGAAAGATACCAAAGGAATATTCAAACTCATTAATCGAAATTAAACTGATAACGTCGTGGCACAAATGCAAAAACAATCTACAAAGCATAGCATAGAAAACAAAACTGAGCAACACCAACCACATGTGCTTCGGACGGGTAAGCAGATCCTGCACCCGTCCAGTTACTCATGTAAGCTCAAATGAATTTGGTGATGAGTCTTATTCGGTAACGACATATTCGAGCAGGACGGAATTGTGGTTACTACAACAGTGAAACAGGTATGCCATAACGGTCAACAACTCGTGATGGCCTCCCAAAAAATATTTTAAGGGATGACTTCAATTTTACCACTTGGAATTCTTGGTGTAATAGCTTTCTGGTAAGTACATGTAGCAACCCTCTCAAGGAAATCATAATAGGAAATACAATCCCTGGAATATCGTATCAACTGGAAGATATATACTTCATATGTAGGCGTGCTGGAATGTTGCTACATAGAAATTAAAACCTCACAATTGGGAAGCTGGATTCATCTCTTTCGTCGTAGTTTCTCCACTGACTCTCATTGTCAATTTTTAGACGCAAGTCAAGATAAGAAGCATACTTAATTGTATCTGTTGGATCCCTTATTTCAATTTCGATGGGATAGATGCGGTCAACGTAGTCACCTAACTTTGAATTATTTAGTGAGAGACATCATCTAAAAATAGAATTTTAGAAGGACCACAAATCACAAGGTCAGCTTTGATTGATTGATTTATACATTGCATTCAATACACTGACGTAGGTTATACAATTTCTGAAACATTGAATAGCAGAAACCAATAATGCATTTACCGAAACCAAAAAACCGTCGGATTTAAACATTTTACGAGACAGATGCAACTTGAATACAATAACTTAATTCTAAAAGCTAAGAATTACACACTGCATCATATAAATAAGACAATATTTAATGGCCTGATTATTAGCGAAATGTACAGTCGATCGAGGTTTGAAAGTCGACCCGAAGCAGTGTCGTGCCATTGAAAGTAAAAAGTACGATATGATTTCAGTGCGCTGAATAAATATTAAAACAAAACTTAATTCATTCATTTGTTTTTTTAACCAGGATGTGTTGTATCTAGTGTTGACTATTTTGTAACTAGATATGAAATATGCATGGCTATACTACCCTTCTTCAAACCAAATTGTTGACCCGGTTTAGAGATATGGTCATCTGTTATGTATACTCCATTTCGGAAGAAAACTCTTGTTGAGGTGGCTTCACTTTCTGTAAGCTGTGCGGGATAACAGATACATAAATATCCTTCAACATTATGTCAACTTTAAATGTGATGACCCGTTTTCGGAGAGCGTTATTCTTTCTGCAAGGCAAATCCAAACACCTACTTTACAATCACGATTTAACATTTAGAAGTCTAAGTCTCCTGCCCTTCACCCCGATCGGCTATTTTTGAGGACTATACATATATATAGTTAAATAATTTGAATTGCTATCTACCTGAAAACGCACGAGATACTTTCAACTTGACATTAATCCAACAATAATCAATCAATTACATATCGTTTCATGCATACACATCAGTCTACAGATGAATAAGCTTGTCTTAGCTGGTTTGACCCCCTTTGGTGAAAAATTCGGCGTTTTCATCCACCAGCACACAGATTTATTTTAAAACATGGATTGAGCGATCACAAACATGTTTAACCCCGCCACATTATTTATGTGACTGTCCCAAGTCAGGAGCCTGTAGTTCAGTGGTTGTCGTTGGTTCATGTCTGTCATTTTTGTTTTTCGTAAATTGTTTTGTTATAAATTAGGCCGTTAGTTTTCTCAATTGAATTGTTTAATATATAAAATATTTCTTGTCGGGGCCTTTTATAGCCGACTATACGGTATGGGTTTTTCTCATTGTTGAAGGCCGTATAATTGCCTATAATTGCTTACATCCACTTCATTTGAATTTTGGTGGATAGTTGTCTCATTATCATACCACATCTCCTTATCCTTTGAATATTGCAAAAAAAAGATTGAAATAGTTTCTTTCAGTTGAAGGTTACAAATCCGAAAATGGTTCTGGAATATGAGTATTTAAGAGTCTAAAATAATGCATATTAACGATTTTACAAATAGTTTTAAAGATATACATTTATTAAGTGCAATATATTGTTGGTGGAGACAGTTTTAAAACAATATCGCAAAATATTATAATTTATATGCAAAATGTTGCATTGAAAAACATCCTTAACCAACTTATATTGATTTGTATCTGAAAAACAAAATAACCTTTACTTCCAAAATAGTTTTGGTTTCGGAATAGTGTGCTATTCTTATCTATTTTTATGATAAATATGTCTAGTTGCAGCAATGTTCCTATGTTGCAGTTATGACCCATAATTTGGTGACATGTTAAAAAAACATAATGTTATGGTTAGAACTTCAAAATATATATATTGAAACATGGTCACTTTTGGTCTTCTTTCGACCGGCACTAAAACACTTGTCAAAGTGGGGCGTCCGTCTGGTTGTGCGGGATGTATAAATACGCAGTCACTTCTGGTCAGAATGGAGCGATAAATCTGATGCCTCGTGTAGAGAGAGTTCCACGCTCTCTTCACGTTAAGAACCCTTTCAGCAACTCCGTTGTGACCTGTTACAAGGAAACTTTCTGTCACTACCCAACATAACCTCATTTTCCAGTGGCTGTCCTAATTTCGCCTTTTTATCCCGGTCGATCTCATACTGTACCTACAGTGTATTTGTTTTTATTTCTATGCTGTCCTCGTCCTGAACATGCATTGAAATATTTGCCACTGGACATAAATCAAACAACAATCAATATATCCATCATCCTGCCATAAAAATGTCAAAATTTGGGTGCAGCAGTCAACATTGTGTTATAATGTTAATCACTATAAAACAAACAACTATGTCAACAAATTAAAGAAAAACAAAATGGTGTATAGACACTCTATAGACAAAGCACATAAGCAAAAATGAAAGACAAGAATACAACAAATGACCATAGCACAATAACACAAAGGCGGAATGTATAAATACCGAGCTACGCCAAAAGTATTTTTACCAAAAATGGACTAAACAATAAAGGTTAAAAACATACAAAGACAAATAAAAAGAACACTATTATATATACGTAATTAAGATGATAAACAATGTCAGTATCTAAAATCTAAACATCAAGACCATCATGTATTATTTGTGAAGTTGATACGAAATATTTATCAACAATGACTTGGTATCTGCAGATGAACTTTTTTAGAAAATGATAGCAAATGAATTACTGAACTGAAAACTTAATATGATCATGAATCCTATCACTACTTATTTGACTAAGCTTGATGTTAAAATATGTTGAACGAGATAAATATATAAATATATGAAGATAAATCCAGAAAAGCGCTTCGGGTGCACAAAGGAGGTATGAACAATTTCCCTGCATTTGAGCCAGGGATGTATAAATACGTAGAAACATTAGGAGCCAGGGATGTATAGATACACAGAAACATTAAGAGCCAGGGATGTATAAATACACAGAAACATTAGGAGCCAGGGATGTATAAATACGTAGAAACATTAGGAGCCAGGGATGTATAAATACGCAGAAACATTAGGAGCCAGGGTTGTATAAATACATAGAAACATCAGGAGCCAGGGATGAATAAATACACAGAAACATTAGGAGCCAGGGATGTATAGATACACAGAAACATTAGGAGCCAGGGATGTATAAATACACAGGATGTATAAATACACAGAAACATTAGGAGCCAGGGATGTATAAATACACAGAAACGTTAGGAACCAGGGATGTATAAATACGCAGAAACGTTAGGAGCCAGGGATGTATAAATACGCAGAAACGTTAGGAGCCAGGGATGTATAAATACGCAGAAACATTAGGAGCCAGGGATGTATAAATACGCAGAAACATTAGGAGCCAGGGATGTATAAATACGCAGAAACATTAGGAGCCAGGGATGTATAAATACGCAGAAACATTAGGAGCTGTCGGAAAAAAAGTTACCTAAAATGATAGTCAAATTCATCTAAGGTCAACTTTGCCTGAGGGAGTTGGAATCTTAGTTTCCTAGTAATATCTTAATTTATCAAAAGGGATTTTGGGGGTATCATGTTATAAGTTTAACAAAAATAGCTGCAAAATAAAAAAAAATAAGAAGATGTGGTATGATTGCTAATGAGACAACTCTCCACAAGAGACTAAATGACACAGAAATTAACATCTATGGGTCACCGTAAGACAATGACCTTGTTCACTAATACTTCTTTTCACCAATCTTCAAACATCTTCGTATCATGTCCTCTGTTTTTCTTCCGACAGGGTTGACATTTGTTATATGATGACTATTTTCCAATAAGATAAAAAAGATATGCTTCATTTTGGTTTAATGTTTTGTCTTTAGATGTGATGTAATGATGAATATACCATGTACCGTTGATACCATTTCAAAAGTGTTTTATAAAGTATGAGAAGACCTCGTATGTCAGTATACAGGAATCAAACATCAGAGTAATTTAAATTTGTTGTGGGTTTTTAAAGAATTTTAATGTTATCAGTATGGAATATAAGATAAATAAACAAGAATTTTATGTAAGAAAATATTCGTTTTTTGTTGATACTTTTAAAATACTTTTGAGTTTAATAAATATTAGCCAGATTTGTCAAACCACTGTGATTTAAATTGTTTGATTTTAAATGGTGATTTTTCTCTTCTACAACTGAAACTTGAGTTAAGGATGTACTTAAGTGAAATTAAAAAATCTAGAATTTAAAATTGATACTATAAGTCAGAAGAGCATTAGTTAAGGAACAAAATAAGCTAAAATATTGATAGGTTATGGAACTCCTTTTTGAGATATTTGATTTTTAAATTGCGGGAAAAGGATGACTCGGACTTTTCCTTATATTTAGCATTGGCATTAATAGGGTCTCAAATCGTAAGAAAAAAAATCTAGAATCTGCTTAAATTTTGGTAATGACCTTTTTATGAGATATTGAAGTCTTCTATAAACAGAAAAGTGGGTGATATGTGGCAAAATATTTTACCCTGTATCGTAGGAAAAAAACCCAGGAAGTCCGAACATCTGACAAAAATTCATAAACCTCACCTCCTTAAGTGTAATGTATTATATCGTTTTATTTAGATAACATATCACCAGTTATTTTCTGCATGCTATGAATATGATTTTGATTCTGAATTTGAATTAACAATTGTGAAATTTGATTCTGAAACTAAATTACTGCGGAAATTTTCGTTAACTTGTAATAGCTGCTTATATGTTGTTTAAAAATAGAAAAATAAGGCATGTTCAAAATCGAAGTTTAAAAGAAGAAACCATAGTTTAGCCAAAGTTTATTCTCCATGATGAACGACAAGCATAATATAATACTCACTTATAAATATAAAGGAAAAAAATTACGATCACGTGCATTATATTCGTTGTGGATTTTTTTTCAAACGTAGGAAACCATTCAGAAAATAAAAGTGGGAATAATGAGAAGATCTAGAAAGATCTTATTAATAAATTGGTTGTGTAACAAGTACAAACCTATTCGTTGGAAATATAAAACAAGTTATAGAGAAATAGGCAAATATTTTCAGGATTTAAATGTGTCATTCATCGCTGGGGAAGCAAGGTCAAGCGATGGAGTTCTAAAGTCCAGCCCTGGAGATGTAAAACCCAGCGATGTAGTCCAGCGAACAGTAACAGTGGACGACTTCTCCAGCGGTGGAACTTCGTTTCTACGGCTATGAAAGTTTAGATCTACAAAGCTGGACTTTACATCGACTGCGCCGGACTTAAGGCACGTACAGCGCTTGACTTTATATCTTCTGCGTTAGAAAACCACTGTACAAAAAGGTTATGAATTTTGAAGGTCGTATCTGACACTTCGCTAGTAGAAAATTTCATTCAACAGAAGATCTCAACTTTGGTCAGCTTAATAAAATCATATTCGTAAAGAAATAGAAACACATTATCAAACGTATTTATTATTAAGAAGAATGCTTATAATTATACTGATATATACGTTAGCTTTATTGATAAACTCACTGTCATTCTGTCAAAAACTCACTGAGCTGGCCGAACTTATCTGCGGGGAAAAAGTGATTCCGATGTTATTTTAGATTATATTGGTACGAGTAATAAACGAGCAGGATCTCATTAAGTTATCTATGGCATGACATTCTCCTATTTAACAAAATATTCACAAATTAACAATAAATTGATGAAAAGTCGACCTACCCTATCTATATTTTTGATATTTTATACCAGAAAAGCTCAACAGGAAGTCCTAGTAAACGTTTCTCTCGCTTACATGTAACCATTTGGTTTAATAAATTAAAAATTAACCAACTCGATTATATATTTACCGAGTAAGAATAAAGTAAAGATATACCTTTTAGGAACGACCATTTGATTTTCTGGGGAAGGGCCAGAAGGATTTTGAAAATGAATATCCTGGCCTGGTTAAAGCTGAAAAAAGGATTTTCCCAAGACAGGAGAACAATGAATAATCTGCGACAACACAAAATGCATAATTAATTGTGAACAAAAGTGAAAATGAATTTCCGCAGGGCCTCCCCGCAGAAAAAGATAAGCATGCGTAGCAACAGATAAAAATGAATAGTCAATCCGGATAAAATCATTCCCCCCTAAACCAAACCCAACCAACCAGAATATCATATGGCCGTCCCTTTACTGAAAACAGTTTAAATCAAGGTTTTCTCATCTCATCTGAAGTTTTTCATTTATTCAATTGATATGATTTTAGTTGATGTAATTTCGCATTAATTACGTATCATAATTTCATACTAATTATGAACTTTTATGTCAAATGTTATAATTTGCAAAATGTATTTTTTGCATTTTATGATTTTAAATAAATGACCTATTTCATCAATTTTGTTTTTATATCATATAGCAAAACAAGCTCAGACTCTGGACTGTATATACATTAGTATGTTTGTGTTACATTATTACGGGTGTATATCGACTCGGTCATGTGTATGGTATCTGTCTGTCTGTCTTAAAACCAATTTTATTTGCTATTTGAAAAGCTGAATAAAGTCGTTTAAGACAGCAGGGACGATTAGTTATGGAGTGTTTATTGCTTAGTCTAATATAAAGAGGGAGTTATTTATATTGTAAATGTATGATGTCTTTGTAGTGGTCAGTGGATCAG
Organism: Mytilus coruscus; assembly: GCA_017311375.1. Taxonomy (NCBI): domain Eukaryota; kingdom Metazoa; phylum Mollusca; class Bivalvia; order Mytilida; family Mytilidae; genus Mytilus; species Mytilus coruscus. The sequence goes on from JAASAO010001825.1 coordinate 21,815, forward strand.
ATTTGTCAAACTTAATTAATCGATAAATTGTAGAAATTAGATCACACGTTTTCGCGTGTAGAGAAATTTAACTAATGACCAGTGCATGCTTGAATTACATCTTGCTTGTTGGTCAATGATCTTGCGGGGTGAGCACGATTGTATGTGTATATGCCATGTGTGCACTAGCTTCCTTTTAATATCAGCTTTTGACTTCTTAACTTGTAATTCTTATCAAAAATGTGTATGACATTCAAATTCCCACCCGCATACCTCCCTTAATTTTATCTTTAGAAGTATATATATATATATATGTGTGTGTGTTTGTTAGTGAGTAGTTATGTATATATATATATATATATATATATTCCAGACCATATGAGTATTTGGACCGTACGCGTACGGTCTGGACCGTATGCGTACTTTTTCAAAATACGCATACGGTCGGACTGTACGCGTACGGTCTGCCTCATTTTAAGAAGTTGGTCAAGTTTATTAGATACAAATGTATATTACAGATCAACATAACTGAAATCTCGAATTAATATAAAAAGTTCAATTGTAAATGAAATAAAAACTTAATATTTTAACTATTAAAAAAGTCACGTTAATTTAATCTGTTAAGCTCCTGTATTTAGCATGTCAGTAATACATGAAATTTAATTATGCTCACTGAAATTGAAGTTATCGGAAGTAAACATAATGTTGGAAGAAAAGTTTTTAGAATATTTAGGAACTTTACTACAAAACCGTCAAAGATACTGGACAGAAATTATAAAAATTTCTATTGAAAATACAATGAGAAAATATAATAAAACGTGTCGAAAACTAATGCAAAGAATGAAAAAGGTAGCTTTGTCACTCTAAGAATACCAGTTGTTGATAGGATCTTCCCGATTATTATGTAGGGTTGATGATATAATTGGTAAAGATGCAAGTTTGTACAAACTATCATGTGAATTTGGCATATTAAACTCTTATTATGATATGGGTGATATAGAACTTTTGACACGCAAAATTGAAACTGCACATTGGAAAACAGAAGGATTTTCATTGCATCGGCTGCCGCAAAACAAGCAAGCTTTTCTCTTGCTGGCAAAGGAACATGCATGAACAAAACATGTAAATGTAAAAAATCTGACGTTCCTTGTGGCAGCAAGTGTCACCCTGGGTGAGAGTGCCACAATAGGATTCAGATAGACAATTAAATAAATATTTAATTTCAATTGATTGAATGTTCACTATTTCACTTTATTCATCTAATTGTAATAATATTAATTTGTAAAACTCAATAAAAGATTTTGATAAATGTTTGTCTAAAATTAACCCATATTGTCCAAATACATATCTGGTCCAGTTCGTACTAGACCGTATGAGTATACTCATATGGTCCGACCGTACGCGTATGGTCAGATCGTACGAGTATACGCATACGGTCCGGACCGTACGCGTACGGTCCAAATACTCATATGGTCTGAAACATATATATGTATATATGTTTGTTAGTGAGATTTTTTTCCCACCTTTGCTAGTCTTTGTCATTGATTCAATTGATATGATTTAGAATGATGTAATTTCGTATTAATTATGTATTATAATTTCACATTAATTATGAGCTGTTATGTCAAACGTTTTATTTACATAATGTGTTTTTTTTTCATTTTATGATTTTGAATAAATGACCTTTTTTCGTCAATTTTGTTTTTATATTTGGTGTGAGCCAAGGCTCCGTGTTGAAGGCCGTACTTTGACCTATAAGTGTTAACTTTTTATACATTGTGACTTGGATGGAGAGTTGTATCATTGGCACTCATACCACATCTGCTTATTTATATATAGCAAAACAAGCTCAGATTCTGGCCTTTGTATACATTGTTATGATATTGTAACTATCATATCTATTTAGTTGGCCTAATTTGTTTTGTGTGGCCTAAGAATGTTTACATTATATATTGTGTACAAATTATACACATTGTGTTACAACTATGCAGTTTAGAATTTACTGGAACATTCATTGATACTCATGGAATGATTAGAACTTTCTATTTCGCTTACATAACGTTTCCAGAATGATCATAACAAAAGATGCGTAATTTATATTTCTAGCGTTGTCTAGAAATTTCTGTTTGAGTATTTAAATGCAGACCCAAAAGTTAGTAAAATATATAGAGATTTAGAGATAGACATAGATAGACTTAGACATCGATAGACATCAACATTCTCAACAGTTGGATTGACACTTTTATTTACAAACTACATCATACTAGATTGTGACCAATTGGATATAATATTCTGTGGATTCCGTGAAGATTTCGGATAAAGAAAAGATAAAAGATTGGACTCATATTTTGACAGTTAAGTTGACATTTCTTTTTGTGTAATACTTTTTGTAAACTAGGGTATAATAAATCTTGTTAAATTTTATTATTGATTTGTGTCTTTTGTTGGCTACAATTAAAAGGCGATTTTCTGGCATAACAGAAATTGGGGGCTCAAGTCCGGGATAACGTTAATATCTTATTTAAAAAAAAAATTGTTTCAGTTTTTTATTTAAGCTAGCCAACAAAATTCTACAAAATGGCATTTGATGCCGGTAAATTTTGAAAACGCCAGACCTGGAGGGTTTGATAATTTAAAGAAAGAGGAATTAGTGTTGCTTGCTAAACATCTGAAATTAGACTTTAGAGTATCTATGAGAAAACAAATTATAAAAATTTGGTAATAGACAAATTAGTTGACGCAGAAATTTTAGGTGAAGAGGCTCTTGATCTTAAGGTCGAAAATGTTGACGCTATCAAATTAAAACATCTTGAATTAGAACATGAACTCAAAATAAAACAATTGGAAAAGAAGAAAGACAAGCAGAACTTCAAATGAAGGAACGGTTAGAGATGGAGAAGATGAAAGAAAAGAAAAGAAGATGACTTTAAATTAAAACAGGCAGAACTTGAAATGAGAGAAAGGTTAGAGATTGAAAAATGAAAATTGAAATGGCAAAAGAAGAAAGCAACACTAAATTCCAGTCAAAATCAGAACATCTTAATTTTGATGCAGCAAAAAACATACGTTTGGTTCCCAAATTTTGTGAAAAAACAGTTGACAAATTTTTTCCACAGTTTGAGAAAATTGCTCAAAATTTGAAATGGCCGAAGCCTTTTTGGACTACAATGCTGCAAAGTGTTTTTGAGGGCAAGGCCGCTGAAATTTACTCAGCACTTTCATCAGAAAATAGTTCTGATTATGACAAGGTTAAAAAGGAAGTTTTGAAAGCCTATGAGCTAGTGCCAGAAGCATATAGACAGAAATTTAGGTCTTATAAAAAGTTTGATTCACAAACCTATGTTGAATTTGCTAGGGAAAAAGAAGATCTATTTGATAAATGGCTTACGTCAAAGAAAATAGATAAAAATTTTAATAATTTAAGACAATTGATGTTATTAGAAGAGTTCAAGCAGTGTGTTCATTTAGACTTAAAAACACATTTAGATGACAAAACTGTTGAGACATTGCAAGATGCAGCTGTTATTTCCGATAATTATACCCTTTCACATAAAAGAAGTTTCAAAGGTCAAAATTTTAATACTTCAGTGGAAATTACAAGAATCAAAGCACTGAGCGTATTGATAGTAAGCCTGTTGCACAGAATAAGAGCCAGTCTAGTTATAATATGTCTAGTCCAAAATTTGATACTTTTGAGAAGAAGTCACTGACTTGCGCTTATTGTAAGAAGAATGGTCACCTGATGGCTGATTGTTTTAGACTCCAGAAGAAGAATGAAAGAGATAATAAGCCCAAGACCAGTGCTTGTACGACACCCCGTGTTGCCAATATCTTGGAATGTCCTGCAAGTCAGGCTTTTAAGTCCAGTTTTTGTGATTACATGGAGGATTATAAACCCTTTATGTCTGATGGGTTTGTTTCTATTGTTGATAATACTACTCCTCAGCCTATTAAGATTTTACGGGACACTGGAGCTTCTCAGTCTTTATTGTTAGAAGGTGTGTTGCCTTTGTCCGAGGAGACTTCTGTTGGTGCCTCCGTTTTGTTACAAGGTGTGGAGTTAGGTTGTATAGATGTTCCCCTCCATCGTATTTATCTGAATTCAGATTTGATAACTGGACCAGTTGTTGTGGGTGTTCGTCCTAATCTCCCTGTTGAGGGTGTTTCATTATTGCTAGGAAATGATCTAGCTAGGAACAAAGTGGTTGCTGAACCAATTGTTACCAGTGAACCAGTGGTGGATGTTAAATCACCTGAAGATGATGTTGAACTGTATCCAGCTTGTGTCGTTACTAGGGCGATGGCTGAAAACAACAAAATGAGGATTTGCAAGAAAACCAGTTTGATTACATGGACATTTCTGACACCTTTCTAGCCAACATTGAAGGTCCCGGTAGCTCAGAGAAGGCCATAATAAGACCACCTAGCATTAGCAAGAATGTAATTATGCCATGGCCAGACGTAAACAGCCATTCATTAGACCGAAGGAAATTTGTTGAAGAACAAAGTAAAGACCCTGAGGTTCTTCAGCTCTGCAAGAGGGCTCAACCACAGGAGGAAGCAGACAAAGTGGCCGAATGCTATTATCATCAAGACGGTATTTTAATGAGAAAGTGGAGGCCCCCTGATGCTACTCCAGAGGAGGAATGGAGAGTGGTATACCAAGTGGTGGTGCCTAAAGTCTATAGGCAAGATATTATTGGTCTTGCCCATGACACCCCCTTGGCTGGACACTTAGGCATAAGGAAGACTTGCCTTAAGATCTTGCAGCATTTCTACTGGCCAAGACTAAGAAGTGATGTCGCAGAATACTGTAAATCATGCCATATATGCCAGGTTGTTGGTAAGCCTAACCAGAAAATACCACCAGCACCACTTCTGCCTATTCCAGCCTTTGAAGAACCTTTCAGCCGAGTACTCATTGATTGCGTTGGACCTTTACCGAAGACGAAGACCGGAAATGCGTATTTATTGACAATCATGTGTACCTCCACTCGCTTTCCTGAGGCTATTCCGTTAAGGAATATCAAGACACCTACTATTGTCAAAGCTCTGATCAAATTTTTCACGCTAGTAGGACTTCCAAAGTCTATACAGTCCGACCAGGGTTCAAATTTCATGTCAGGTTTATTTCAGCAAGTCGTGTACCAGTTAGGGATTGCTCAGTATAGGTCAAGTGCTTATCATCCCGAATCTCAAGGTGCCTTAGAACGTTTTCATCAAACATTGAAGAACATGATTAGAACTTTTGTCTTCAATTTGACAGGGATTGGGATGATGGTGTTCACTTTTACTTTTGCGGTCCGAGAGGCTGTTCAAGAATCCTTGGTTTTAGTCCCTTTGAATTGGTATTTGGTCATACTGTAAGGGGACCTTTAAAATTGATAAAGGAAAAGTGGCTTACTGAACACACTGACTTGAATCTTCTAGAATATGTATCTAGATTTAAAGAAAAATTGTATACTGCTTGTCAAATTGCTCAGAACAATTTAAAACTGTTCAGAATAAGATGAAAATATGGTATGATAAAATGCCAGGGACAGAGTTTTTGAGCCAGGTGATAAGGTACTTGTATTTTGCCAGTCCCTGGACATCCATTACAAGCTAAATATTGTGGTCCTTATACCATTGAGAGTAAAATCAATGATTTGAATTATATTGTAAAAACACCAGGTCGGCGTAAACAAAATAGAGTGTGTCACATTAATATGTTAAAACCATATTTTGAGCGTACTAATGAATGTGAGAGTAAACCAGTTGCCACTTTAGCCATGGTTAAATTGGAGAACAATCATGACAAACCAGATATAATTGAACCTCCTTTTAGTTCTAAAACTATGGAAGAGACAGTTAGATTGAAAAATTCAGAAATTTTGTCAAATTTAGATTCAAAACTTGCACATCTGTCTTTTGATCGTAGAGAAAATTAAAAGCCTTGGTATTTTCTTTTAAAAATCTTTTTCCAGATGTGCCAAACAAAACCACTGCTGTTTGTCATGATGTCGATGTTGGTGATGCTTCTCCAATTAAGCAACATCCTTACCGGCTCAATCCACTCAAACTTGAATTTATGAGAAAAGAAATTAAATATATGCTTGACAATGATATTATTGAGCCGAGTAACAGCGAATGGAGCTCTCCTTGTCTGCTTGTGCCCAAACCAGATAAAACCTTTCGTTTCGTAACTGATTTCAGAAAAGTGAATTCTGTTTCAAAATCTGATTCCTATCCGATTCAAGGATAGACGATTGTATTGATAATATTGGGCAAGCAAAATTTGTGAGCAAATTTGATTTATTGAAAGGTTACTGGCAAGTCCCATTGACACGGAGAGCTCGAGAAATATCAGCTTTTGTCACACCAGATGGCTTATTATAATATACTGTAATGCCGTTTGGCATGAAAAGTGCTCAACTACATTTCAAAGAATGATCAATAATGTTATAAAAGATTTAGACTGTTGTTATGCTTATATTGATGATCTTATTGTATGTAGTGATAGCTGGGAAGAACATTTAACACATTTATATGATACTTTTGATAGATTGTCCAATCAAATTTGACTGTTAATCTTGGTAAAGTGAATTTTGTCAAGCCACTGTTGATTATTTAGGGCATACAGTTGGCCAAGGTCAGGTGAAACCTATTACGGCTAAAGTGGATGCAATTACCAAATTTCCTCCTCCTACAAATAAAAAACAACTTATGAGATATTTAGGCATGATTGGATTTAACAGGAAATTCTGTTCAAATTTTGCGACTGTTGTTCAACCATTGACTCATCTTTTACGGAAAGATTCTAAATTCATCTGGAGTGAAAATTGTCAAAACGCTTTTGAAAATAGCAAAACACTTTTAATTAATAATCCAGTTCTGATAACTCAAGACTTTGAAAAACAATTTAAACTTGCCGTTGATGCAAGCGATGTAGGAGTTGGAGCTGTTTTATATCAGAAACAGATGATAATGTTGAGAAACCTATATCATATTTTTCTAAGAAATTATATAAACATCAGAAAAATTATTCAACTATTGAAAAGAGTGTTTTGCACTGTTGTCTGCACTTCAACATTTTGATGTATATTTAAATCCCACTGTGCATCTTATTCTTGTTTATACTGATCATAATCCTCTCACCTTCATACATAAAATGAGAAACAAGAACCAGAGATTGACTAGGTGGAGTTTATTGTTACAGGAATATGATGTTATTGTAAAACATATTAAAGGTAAAGATAATGTAATAGCAGATGCTTTATCTAGAACTTATTGAAACACTTTGTATATACTATGCATTTTGTACATATTATTCATGAAAAGTTTTGTTACACTCAAACTTTTTTAAGGGGAGGTGTTATGATATTGTAACTATCATATCTATTTAGTTGGCCTAATTTGTTTTGTGTGGCCTAAGAATGTTTACATTATATATTGTGTACAAATTATACACATTGTGTTACAACTATGCAGTTTAGAATTTACTGGAACATTCATTGATACTCATGGAATGATTAGAACTTTCTATTTCACTTACATAACGTTTCCAGAATGATCATAACAAAAGATGCGTAATTTATATTTCTAGCGTTGTCTAGAAATTTCTGTTTGAGTATTTAAATGCAGACCCAAAAGTTAGTAAAATATATAGAGATTTAGAGATAGACATAGATAGACTTAGACATCGATAGACATCAACATTCTCAACAGTTGGATTGACACTTTTATTTACAAACTACATCATACTAGATTGTGACCAATTGGATATAATATTCTGTGGATTCCGTGAAGATTTCCGGATAAAGAAAAGATAAAAGATTGGACTCATATTTTGACAGTTAAGTTGACATTTCTTTTGTGTAATACTTTTTGTAAACTAGGGTATAATAAATCTTGTTAAATTTTATTATTGATTTGTGTCTTTTGTTGGCTACAATTAAAGGCGATTTTCTGGCATAACAACATTATAAAAATAAGGAGATGTTGTATGATTGTCAATAAGACAACTATCCACAAAAGTTCAAAGGAAGTAGATGTAAGCAATTATAGGCAACCGTACGGCCTTCAACAATGAGAAAACTCATACCGTATAGTCGGCTATAAAAGGCCCAGACATGAAAAATTGAAACAATTCCATTGAGAAAACTAACGGCCTAATTTATAACAAAACAATTTACGAAAAACAAATATGGCAGACATGAACCAACGACAACCACTGAACTACAGGCTCCTGACTTGGGACAGGCACATAAAGAATGTGGCGGGGTTAAACATTTTTGAGTGCGCTCAACCCTCCCCTAGCCTGGGACAGTGATGTTAGAGCACAACATAAGAACAAACTATTAAAAATCAGTTGAAAAATCAGTTCATCATGGAATACTATCCCGGACGATATCAGACCAGGGCGCGGATTCAGTCATTTTAAAAAGAGGGGTTCCAACCCCCAGAACTCCATGACACGTTCACATAATTAAAAAAAAAAAAAATCAAAAGGGGTTTCAACCACAGGATCCACCAATGCAGACTACATCCATTAAAATAAAATTTTTAAGCATCAGTAACACTTTTGAATGTGTAATTGAGGTTAAAATCAAAATTTGATAACAAGACCAAATTACTACTATTAAATCGTATCATATATAAAGGAAAAAAAAAACTCATGCCGGACATATGTTGCATTGGATTGCAGTAGTTTTAATGAACCTTTATATGATAGAAATCTCATGGAAAGTAAAAACTGTTCATGAATGTGGCTGAATAGATAGCAGTAAGCATTTCCTACTTGAGTGTCATAATTATTCACATGTCCAAAACGTAAACACTAGAAACTCTTCTGTTCCATTAAAATATCAAATAACTTTTTGCCTATATTGACTTCCTCTTTATCTCGGATTTGAGAGGTACACATATCCTGATGACATTTTTTAACCATTTGAATAGCAGTCATTTCCTTTTTTCTGTTGACATGGAGACGGATTAATATAAGAACAATATTATTTCCGATCCCTTTATGTATAACTGCTTTCATATTTTGTATTTCATGTCTTTCAAATAAAATCTGTTTAAACTAAAAGCTATATCACGAAAATAAGATGATTCAAAATAATTCTAATGACATTTTTGTCATTAACTTAACCTGCAATCGAAATTATCAGTGATAAGCCAGTTTTTAAGATAATTTCTATATCCTTTCAATTTTTGTTTACCAAAGTTTTGAAGTTGGCCAAGCGATTATACAGGAAAGGCCCAAGTGATTGCACAGTTAAGTCGCAACCGATTGCACAGTTAATAAAATATCCGACATTGAGATAATGAATGTATTTGGTCAAATTTAAAACTTTGGTAAACAAAATTGAAAAGATGTAGAAATTATCTTAGTTGGATAGATTTGTTTGACTCGTAATCCCATGATTAAAAATATTCTTTAATAAAAACTAACTGCTTATGGTCGCTAATTTTCTCAATTGATTTTTTTCATATTTTTCGTGTCGGGGCCTTTTATAGCCGATTATGTGGTATCAGTTTTCTCATTGTTGAAGGCCGTACGGTTACCTATAATTGCTTACATCCACTTCATTAGGTGGATAGTTGTCTCATTGGCAATCATACCACATCTCCTTATTTGTATATTGAAGATAAAAAAGAGCTTTGATAAAATATTGTCCTGTAATTAATAAACTGCGTGTCGTTCGTTTGTCGGATGTTATAGTTATGAATATTGAAATGTTGCTGGAGGGTGATACCGCTTAAGTGTTCAAGAGTTTTCTCTTATGGTTGTGGCCTGTTATCTATTTCTTGCATGAAGAGCTACACACCATGTATTTCTCGTATCACACTGCACGGAGTGTGATACGAAAATATCGTTAATCTTATTGGCTTATTCAGCATTTTGCAACGACATTGCGATATTTCCATTGGCTGTTCGTTAGGTCATGGATGACTTTCAAGGGTCAAAACGATGTACACTTCCTCCATGGCAACAAAGATATGTGAGTTCTTCAATAACATCCAAAACACTAATATTTTCCACCAGAAAATCTTATGTTTGTCAAATTTTATTACATTCAAAAAGGCTTCGTATTGTGTCGAGCAGCTGATATTTTACGATATCAATATACAGACAACCAGATAATCGTTTTATCGGGTTGTATTTGCGTGTTTTGCATGATAGAAACTAGTGTTTTCTTTGTTTCACCAGCAAACCGAAAGATGACTTGATAAGTTCGAGTCAAACTTATCAACGTCGGTTCACATATTATGACGTCGGTGATATGTCCGGGTCAAAGTTATTAAGGCCGTGTCAACGTATCTGACGTCACAAAGCTGTGATATGCAATTTTATTAAGCGCTGAGCAGAGTTATATAGATAGTGGGACGACCGATAAACAGATTGATTAGTCTTATCTAGCTTCCAATATTTGACGCTGCCATCGTTTTGTTCATATTTTGATACCTGGCCTAGCTAGATGTTTGTTAGGCAGCAACCATTTGATTTTCTGGGGGACAAACTTTTTTCGCCTTCGGCGAAAAACAATCTATTTTTGGCGACAAGTCGAAAACAATTTTTCTTTCAATTTTAGCATTACATATAGTGGCAGCTGAGGTGAAACAAACAAATTTTTTTTTCTCAGGGTCAAAAACAAAACTGAAACAAACTTTTTCCAAAAATCCATAGCCCCGAAAATCAAATGGTTGCTGCCTTAACATATACACATGTACGTGTCTTTTCTTGTTTCGTGAATAGCTACCACCCTTCCACATTCGAATGCCTGTATCAAGTTAGAATATCCCGGTCTTCTGATGAAACTTTCTTTGTTATGGGCCGGCACTAAGCCGGTCCATTATATGATGTGGGTTTGAGATTGTTACATGATTATCTGCGGATCTATATTATTTTCTGTATAGTATGCAAAATTAAATATTTTAGGTAATTGAAATAAATACATGTTTATTATTTTTTTTAAAAGAAGAAGATGCCAAAAAAAAAACCTTAAATATATTTATAACAATGAATGTTCATTGTTTTTATTTTTATGCACATAATGCCTGACTCATATTTGCGTAAATCCCCAAACCGGGTTATTTTTAGAAACGTAAACAAGGTACCATGTTCTTACAACAACTCGTCATCGGAACATGGGAAATGATTTATAGTTTGCGTTTTTTTGGTTTTTTTTTTTTCTCTAAAAATAGTTATTTTATATTCTATTTTGATTATTATATATACAGTTTTCATCACTAAGAAAAATAATCGTAATAAAGATATCTTTACTTTCAACGTAAACGATCTCGGGAGTGTTTATAGGTTACATGTTTCCATGTTTCGCGGGTTTTTCACAAAGACAAAGAAAGGTCAAAATTCAAATTTAACAAATGCAGCTTCATTTGACATGTGGACCAACTTTGTGAATTCCAACCCACAAATGCCGGTTATTTATTTTTGACGAGCTTTATATTTCTTATTAGGTATTTCTTTACATTTGTATTGTCCTGTTTTTTTTTTTTTTTTTTTTTTTTTGTCTTGTATACTTATTGTTCGATTTTTGATTTTGTCTCTGATATTGACACTCTAAGTGTACCTTAAAAAGGTTTCCTTGATAAAATCTTAATTGGCAAAACGACTGAGGGTATATTCATTATTATTCCAAAGACCATAGATGAATATAATAGGACAGACAAGGAACAAACACTGATATACATATGTTATGTTTTTATGAAGTTGGCCAAGCGATTGTACAGGAAAGGCCCAAGTGATTGTACAGTAAACTGATCGAAAGCGATTGTACAGTCAATAAAATATCCGACATTGAGATAAGGAATGTATTTGGATTTCTACTGGGACAATGGCTTTGTAACTTTCAGACAGGTAAGACTATATATCAGAAAAGGTACATGTGAAAATTCTGGTAGCAACGATTGTTTTTTAAATGTCTTTTTGACATTTTTTTATCGCTGTTGTGTGACAGTTTTGATCGATTTCCACCATTCTAAGGAAAAGGTTTAGATGCATATATCGTTTTTATTATTTGATGGGTTCATATTTACATATAGAATGTTTTCGTTATTTGAGTTCATCAAACTTTTCATCTAGCAATTGCTATTTTTTCGAAAATAGGAGATGCCCCGCTTGACAGTCTCCCGAATGCCAAAAAATTAAACCGTACAGTTCCGTTCCCACACTGTGTACATTGTCAAAAAACTTTTACAATGTCATTGCTAGTATACAAGCATCATCGCACACAGGTTTGATAATAGGACAGCTAATTGGAGAAAGATGGCTGATAGCCACGCCTATTTAAAACTAATGACCAATCAGAAACAAAGATTACATAAATCAAACATGGATAAAGTTACAGAGATTTGGTTGCGTATTCAATATTTGAAAAAAAGTTTATATAGTTATTATTGTGTAATAAAACGTTTAAAGTTAAATTGTGGGGAATTGTTGTGTACCACCCTCTTTTTAAACTCTCTATCTAAATTGAGAAATACAAATTATGACCGTACTGCAAGTTTTGCATTGTACAAGACATTTTATACATCGACGTGTTATTCCCGGGATCGTCATATTTAAAGATTTGGCAGATCTAGATAATAAAATGTCTACCTACGTAGTGCAATCCAATAAAATTTGCAAATTGGAACAATTTGGAATAGTTCTATATCCGTACTAAAAGTCATCAGCAATTATTTTAAATAAAAAAATCAAATAGTTCTTTTACCTGTATGCAATTGCACAAAAAAAAATATTCAGGTCTTTGATCTAGTTGCAAAAGACGATAAGGTGTAAATTATCAAAAGACAACCCGAAGACAACCTAAGAGTAGTGTTGTATTGGGGATTCTAGATAGTTTTCTTGCAATATATTGCAATGTCTGGAATATGTGACGTCATTCAGTATGTAAGGAATGTTGTAGGTTAGGAATGTGTGACGTCATTCAGTATGTAAGGAATGTTATAGGTTGAAAATGTTAGTGATATGTAATATCATTAAGCACAGTTTCCATTTATTTTAAATGGCAACATTGGTGTGTGTAAAAAGTCAATATTGAACCAGTTAGGGTATAGGGACTTGCAGCATTGGATGTCCAATTCAAATAATGTTTATATAGGTAGAGGTATGACATCTTATGTTGAAGGCAGTAAATGGCAGAACCCTTTCGAGGTAAAGACATATGGACGCAATAAATGTATCCAGTTATATAGGAAATACATATTAACTGATACCACGGTCTATAATGGCAAGACATTGTCTGAATCATTGAGCGAACTTAGAGGTAAAAATCTAGGTTGTTGGTGTCACCCAGCCTCCTGTCATGGAGACATTCTGATAGAATTGCTTAAAAAGGGTAACTGTGTCAGACTATGTCATATCTTTCAACAACCTCACAACAGTTAACATGCTTTCTGATAACTCATCAAGTCAGTATGCAAGCATTAGATCCAGTCTGAGTTCAATATACCGCAACTACGATTTCCATCTAGGCGTAATAAAATTACTGGAATCTGCATCATATTATCCCTGATATGTACGACACTGGTTTTGACCAGTTCTTTATATAAAATTGATAAAGGATATAACAAGACAGGATGTATACAGCTATTAGATAAGTCAGACTTTCCTGGAATGACACTCATTGCATTCAGTTATTTGAGTTACCAGACAACGAATTATATGTGAGGGTGTGCAGGTATCAAGCATCAGTTATACTGGACAAAAAGAAGGTTTCACAGAGGACAAGCTACTTCAATTGGACTATATTTGAACTTAAACCAATGGAACTATTTGGAGAGACTTCAGAATGCTATAGACAAGTCCATAGATAATGCATTAAATGTGACGCTTCATAAAAATATTGAATAAAAGTAAAAGTTTTGTCTGTGATTCATTACTTTCCATAGATTTCTTTCTGATCCTTGACTGAGGTTGGCTATTTTGTTAAGGTCAAATATACAAGATGTCTGATTACAGTTACCTGATACCTAAATTTCAACCTTTTTCTCAGGAATTTTTTTGTCATGTTTGCAGTAAACACTTTGATTTAGAATAATTATCTTTCCAAATGTTTGCGAGGACAAAGAAACGTACAAGTTTTCCCAGGATTTCCAGTTCTGATGGCGCCTGTAATAATAAAAGTTCATTTTGAAACGGAAGTAACTGAGATTATATTTTGATGACTTCTCTTTTCAAAGAACTTATACATGTTAAACCATATGCCACTTAAAACAAAACAACAGGTTAGAAAATCTGTGTTATTAAAAGTAGGTAATTGACTCAGCAGGTAATCTTTACATAAGCATAAACCTCTTACAACATACCAAACATCAAATCATGTGAAATATCAATTATGGGGTGATTAACCTCAAAGACAACCTGTGAAATAAATGAAGACATTTTTATAACAAATTTTATTTTCATTCAATATAAATAATGTAAATTTTAACAAACAGTAATTTGGTATCTAAAACATGTAAAAGTATATTTTCATATAAAATGAGCACAAAATTTCAATAACAAATTTTGAATATGAAAAAAGGTGTGAAAATTTAAAATTTAATGACAAAATTGACCTGAATGATAACTTGAGTAAAGAAACTTTGGACTGTCATTTTCAGTGAACATTATTGTTTTCAAAATATTGAAGATTTTTGAACAGGGAAAATTTGAATGAAAACTTTTCAAAAAAAAAAAGTTTACAACTAATTGGTTTTAAACAAAATCATTCAACAAAAACCAGTATTTGACCAGTGTAGGAAACCATACTAAGATTTAATTTTAGAAAATTGAAAACAATGTAAAGGGAATCAAATATTCAAACAATGAATGACTAGTTATTAACTTTATCAATGAAATGAGTATAAAAATGAGGACACACATTAATGCACTAGAAATTATGTTTCAAACATTTAAGTCTCATCAGTAGTGCTTGTAATATGCAAAGAAATAAATGACTAGTTATGAGTGTATTTTGGTACTATATAAAAGTTTGAGGTAGTGGAGATGCAAGTTGAATGTAAACTATCACCACAAGAATAAAAATCACAGACATACAAATAATTAATACTAAAATGCAAAAACATTCAACAAAAAAAACAACAATGTACAATATTTAAATATATCTTAAACATTTAAAAGTGTATGTTTGTATAAAATCAGCACCATTAAAAGTTTTGGAATGTAAATATGATAAAGGTGAAACTCAAAAATTATTAAACGAGAAAAATATACCTGGAATAATATAAAATGTATGAGCATGGAAAAAAAGTTTTAGGTAAGATTCAGGTTTTTGTTTTTAAAAATGAAAATTGTTGAATGAAAGCAATAAATTACAACTTGTTTCAAATCATCCTACAAGAAACCAGTACTTTACAAACAGTTATTCAAACCTTACTGAAATAAAGTATAGTTTGTTAATACAAACAACAAAAATGTTTGAAATTGTGCAGATGAATGAAAACAATCACAAAAAGATCACAGATATGGAAATCATTAATACTATCGCAAAATCATTCAACCAAAACCAATACTATCATGATTATATGAATATTGAAACAAATGATAAATTTTAATATGTCTTAGAAACAATATGATGAGTATGAAATTCTGAATAGAAATGACCCGTTATAAAGTTTTATCTCAGTCTCACAAAATAGAAAATACTGCTATTGTCATGTAAAATTTCAACACCAGCAATGTTAGCTAAAAGTTGAATGTCGTTAAAACAAATGTAAAATGAACTAACCACTACAATAAAAACACAGATATACACATAATTAATAAGATCATAAACAAGAAAACACATGTGTCAATGTAAAGCTATACATAGCATCAAAATAAATTGTAAATCAAAATAGAGACACAACAGTCAGCAACCCTATATTTGAAATTAATATATGATTGAAGAGAACATAGAAACCTTGAACATTACTAGTTAAATAATGTGAAAGTTGATTAAAATTACAGTTAACATTTTTTCTTCATATTGCCTTGCTGCCTTGCTTCATTTGCATTTTAAACACCCTCCCATTGCAAAATAATCCAATAAAGTTTAGTACAGAAAAGGTTGACTTCTTGACCTTTCTATTACCAAAAGGATACATATATAAGCCTGATACTTATACATCAGAAATAAGATAATCTTTGAAGATGGAATTTCTACCATTAATAGATGAAGTTCTAGATGTCATGCAAAATATTATTCAATTTGATAAGATGCACTTTCCTTGTGGATTGTGCAAGCATAATACCGATATTAAGAGTGAGGTAATTGCTCTTTATGAGTGGAACACTATGAACACTTCCCTTTCGATAGGAATTGGTGACGCTGTATCACACATTACTACATTGTGATGTATTTACCAGTAAATTAACTTTGCATTTCAAAGACACAACAACAGTGCTAGCTTGCTATTTATTAGCAGAAAAGCTAAATTCTAAAAATTCGGTACATGGAATACTGATCATGGTGATTGTTGATGGTATACTAACACAGAGGTAAGTTCATATATTAAGTCTATTAACATGCTTACGGATTCTTTGTGATCTTCTTGGTTGTCCCCGAGGTTGAATTGGTTGTACTCGAGGTTGAATTGGTTGCCCTGAGGTTGCATGGGTTGTCCCTGAGGTAGCATGGGTTGTCCCTGGGGTTGAATTGGCTGTCCTGGAGGTTGCATGGGTTGTCCCTGAGGTTGCATGGGTTGTCCCTGTGGTTGCATGGGTTGTTCCTGGGGTTGAATTGGCTGTCCTGGAGGTTGCATGGGTTGTCCTGGAGGTTGCATGGGTTGCCCTGAGGGTCTTCATTCAGTGCATTAAAATCCTTTCAACTCGCCTATAACATTTCAGAGCACCAATCAACACAGACAAAATCATCACGATGATGATTTCTGTTCTTTCTATAATGAAAAAATTAAATCTGAGTTATAGGGTTGCTAACTGTTGTGTTTGTATTTTAATGCAAAATTTATCCTAACTTAATAATAATAACACTTAGACACTATCACCATCCTGACATGAGTCAAAAGAATCCTCATCATCATCAACATTTGTGTTCACTTCTATCGAGCTCGAGCTTTTCATTTTTTTTCTCTCAACTTTACCATTCTCTCTGAGAAAGCTAATTGTCTTGTTTGCCCCTATATGGTTTCTTTTTCTCTTTTGATGCATTTAACAATTTCCCATGCAGCAAAGGCTACTGTTGCTACCAAATAAAAAACTACATCAATTATAATAATGCTCTTTAACTTTCTACTTTATTTGATCTTTTAAATTATTTTGATTTGAGTTTTGTATACAGGAAAAGCATGTCTAACGTAAAAAAAAATAATAAGCTTTGCTGAACTTATATGAATAAAAAAAGAAATAATTTTATATAATTCTTTCTACCTTTTTCATATAAATCTTTATGTATGTTTGTTATGATCGTAGGATAAATGTAAGCTACATTGTGTTCAAATTTAAACTGTATGTATAATTCATGTAAATAATAATAGCAACAAAATCTTTCCTTTCACCACTGTAAAACCTAACTGGTTGGACATGTTGATCAAGAAGGATTTTTTTTACCAAAAGTAAATAAGCATGTTAAGAATTGAGATTCAATCAGGATGTTACCATACTTAAAAAGAAATATGGAAATGAATGATAAACATAATAAATAGTAAACTAACCTAAGAGATGCTGCTAATCCCAAAATCCACAAAATCTGATCTTTATCCTAAAAATTATTTCAGACATGAAATGGTTACAGCGTATTTGGAACAGCCACTGTGGCAGGACATGCAACATGTGTCAAATCAAATTTTATATGGTGATGACTCCAGTGAAGAGGAGTTTGAACAAGCAGAGTCTATCATACCTGAACAAAGTAGTTCTGAACCTGACAGTCCTTCAACATACCTGTAGCAAAGGTACGTGTATACCTTTTTCAACACCTATTTACATTTAAGCACAATCTTTTTTTTTCATGTTTTTTTTTTTCCTTTTAGAATATTGGATGGAAACTACAAATGTAATCAGGTAACTGCTGATTTATCAGTTAGGATGTGTCTGTGTTGTCCATTTTATACCTAAATGGTTGAGACAAGTTTCAGCTAGCTTCAAGTACCTGAAGAAAGCACTTAAATCATCACATACATATCTACAGTTGTACTAAAAACGAATGAAAAAAAAAAACATGCAAAAAATAATGAAATATCAATATAAAACAAGGACAAAGTCTCCGTTTTATTTAAAATGTTATTCTCACAACATTATATGTGAATGTTAAATTGTATCAAATAAAATTTATACTTTCAGATGTTTATTAAGTGCTTACCTGTCTGTCTTCAATATGGGAAGGTGCACATGTTGGTGTAGATGTTGGTGAAGATATTGATGAAGATGTTGATGTAAATATAAAAGATGCTGATGTAACCAAAGCTGATGTTATCATAGGTGTAGGTGATGTAGCCAAAGCTGATGTGTCCATAGATGTTGATGTCCATGTAGCCATAGATGAGACAGTACCTGTCAATACAATTGATGAGGAGTCCTGTGATGAACTGAGCATCTACAAAATATAAATAAAATATATATTTAATTTATCTTATTCCTAATTGTTTATGGATACAACAAAAAATAATAAATAGATGCAGCAAAATATCACGTGTGTCAACATTAAATAAAAATACATTCGGAGGGTTACATTCTTGTATTCAATTTTAAAACTGGACAATATTGTTTTTCATTGTCTATTGACCTTTCACAGGGACAAAAGAAAAGAAAACATAAAAAACCTCTCAGCATTTTTACCAGTTTCATTTCTTGTCATTGAGGGAAAGTTTAGCTATTTTCAATTAGCTGTTTCAGAAACTAAAGGTCTATGGGAAAATGATTATTCTTAAAATTTTGGTATACAAACAATGGATTTTAGTCAATCACAATACGTTATATTGTTCCTTAACCAATCAAAATATTTTGGTGTATGTTTCACCCACAATGCTTAAAGATTCTGAAATGGTGCATAACTGTTTTAGTGTGTCTTTTTTGTTGTAACATACGTAGGTTATAATGAAGGTTGATGTGTCTTAAAATGGTTAAACCCACTACATTTTGAATGAAGCTGTCCTAATACATGTAGGTCAGGAGTCTGCTGTTCAGTAGACATTGTTGAATGTACAATGTAGGTGTGATTCATGGGTGTTTCTCATCTTGTCTAAAGCTGTTGGTTTTCCAGTTGGGATTGTTTTACCTTTAAAAGTGACCATGCTTAACAACTTACCATGGTCTTAAAATTCCTTAGTAGGAGCACTAGTCATTGAGGTGACCCTTTATTGCTTGCTGTCAGACCCTAGACTCTCGCGTTAACCTGTAATTGGTTTTAACTTTATACAGTATTGTGACTTGGATATAAAGTTGGCTATTGACACTCATACCAGATCTTTTCATAAAAGAAAACTACATTCACATTTTTCACCATTGTACAACATGTACTCAAACCCTTATATGGGTAATATTTGATAAGAAATTAAACATCTGTAGAAGGTGTGGGATAAAGATCCAAGTCAAATCTTGATCAAACCGTATACCTGTATTAACCAAACATTTTATTCGAACTTTCAGGTCAGGAGACCGATATAAATGATTGGAGTGGTCGTTTTTGCTTTTGAAAGAGTTATTAAACATGTTGTAAACTTACATTTTCACAGTTTTGTCCATTTACAATGAAATGGAAGGGTTCTTTGCATCAATTCTATTACGTAATTCCATAGATCCGCGATCAATCTTCACCTGATCGACTATTCCAAACACAATTAAAGTGGATTTTATGTTAAACGTGTTGAAGTTGATTGTTTTGATGGGTTTACCCTGGTACACATAGACTTGACTGTCATGAGTTCTGGAAAAGGTACAGGAATATCCAGTAGGGTTATAGTCCAAGTCTTGCTCGACATTATACACATTTTTGATGTCCAGGACATCACCATAACATGTCACAATCAAAATCAACAAAACTTGAAGACAGCACCAAGTAAACCATACATATCCCATTTTCTTGACGATTTCTGTATGTGGCGCGAAAACATTAGCAAAACTTTAGACTTTTCTATAAGTGAGCAAAAAATAAAAGTTCCGAATGGGTTTTGTTGCGTAGAGTTGTCTCCCATGTAATAGCGAATTAAATATTTCAATAAGCAGCTTCTATCTATTTCAGTAGTTTAAACGTTTCATGTAAGCTTTAAATTATTTTGATAAAGCATGATTAAAGTTCAACCTATTTAAACCAACTTTCAGGACTTGTTTTATCACACAACATTATTTTCAACGTTCGATAATTTTATCTGTTTAGAGAGCGACAACTCTTGTTATTCATGTGTCAAATTGCATTTATGATTGACTTAGTTATTTCCCTTGTACAAATTATAGAAATTAATACAAACGAATAGAATGGTATAAACACACATAAAACTCACAAATGCATTGATCTGTTTATTGTCAATATCGTTCTAGATTGTGACTCTCTATCAATAGATAATAAACAATCAAAGTACTGACAGCACTGTTAGCACAGAAAAAATATTTCAACATGATTATTTATAATTTTTATACATAGATTTTAGATAAGGCAGTGTCTGCGCGTACCCGCATGCGGGTACGAATAGTCATATTGCCGATCGTAGGCTACGCGTACCCACATCCGGTTTCTAAATGAAATGCCATCGGATCGGGAATGAAACGTGAAATATATACGGAATTTGTCGCAATTAGTGAATAAATATTGATTAAAACTACTCCGAAGTTTTATAAATAATTATATATAGGTAAGTGAATAGCTTAGTGTTCCAAATCTTAATTAGTTACATGAATCTTTTAAAATTGGTTTAATTTGACATTATTACTTGCTTCTTTGATTTTATATAGACATCGAAGTTTTAATTTTAGCAGTTTAAGATATTTTAAAATTTCAGTTTTGTTTTACATTTTACTAAAAGATTATTTTTAAATCTCATATGGATTTCCATATGGGTATTTTTCAAATTCAGTAAAATTTAATTCTTTAAATTTGAATTTACATTTTATAATAGTATTATTTTTATCATGTTTTCTTTTACAGGGACTGTACAGTTTCATGAGGGTCTCATTGGGGTCTAAGCGTGACGCGGGATTGCCGATTTTTGTAAGCGTGACACGTGAAAGTCAAATTATTGTGTCGTGAAAATGGGAAATGAAGTCTAGCGGACACGGAAACTACAAAAAAAAAAAAAAAAAAAAAAAAAAATGAGAATAGCTTACGTTACATAGTGTAATCGGATACAGGAATATGACAAAACAGTAAGTGGGATTCGGGATCAGAACCCCCAATGAGACCCTCTTTCATGTTCCATCAGTGTGCATTTAATTTGCAATGTTTATTATGTATTATTATCTATTAAATACAATTTGAAAATAATATTTTCATACTCGTCACTCGTTCTACACGAAATCCCCATATTATCGATAATTTCCGTTTATATTTCACGTTTCATTCCCGATCCGATGGCATTTTATTATAAAACCGGATGTGGGTACGCGTAGCCTACGGATGACAATTTGACTATTCGTACCCGCATGCGGGTACGCGCAGACACTGCCTTTAGATAACAACCAACAAACAAAGTTAACCAATAATACAGACCAAAATGACATATAAGCAGGTATTTTAAAATGAAGGTTTATAAGTTTTATGAGTAAGTCTTAATTGAGAGTTTTACATTGGGAATTTTACTTTGGAGAAAGAAGATATATACTTAAGACTAAACACTTAAGAATTCATTTTAGACTACCTTGATCCTAGACATAAGCAAGCAGAATTTTACACAATTCAAAATTTTACAGTTCGGGTCGGAGTGAAGACAGGATGAATTTATTACAAATGCACTATTACTTTACATTTATAGACAAAACTACAGATGTTTATTTATTCTTGATAAAAACAAGCAAGGAAGATTTGACAAAGCTGAAAAATGAATATGACGATCAATGTTTTATAATAGAAAACTGGAAGTATTGCATACTTAACGAGTTTTGTGATTTTGATGATTTAAGTTATGTTTGACGTTGAAGCGTAGATTAGTTCAACATGCACGAGCAAATCAAAACACCACATGTTTAACTCGTTCTTTTTCAATCGTTTATTTTCTCACCACCATGACTTCCTTTCATGTACTGTATTCGGCTTAATAGCATGGTGTGAGAACATTTGATCAACCACATGAGAGTTTGCTAATGCAGTTTTTCCCATCAGCACGACTTCCTTTTAGTAAATTATGGCTTTGAAGTTGAAGTGTGGTAATTAACCAAAGATCTGCCACATCAAAAAACATACTTAACTATCTGTGGGTAATTAAAAAAAACAAACGTGAGAAAGTTGAGTCAACAAACTTGAAAGAGACTAAACATTCAAAGGAGCGTTTTTTCATTGGTTGAATAATGAGAGTAGTAGTTTTCTCGACCGCTTTACTGCAGTTATAGAGACTTTCCACCCAATGGATGTCTATTTCAGACAAGGGGAGTGTCTAACACCCACTCATTATAGCACTCACTTGGTATTATAAATAAGTGGATCTCCTATTCCAACATCATTCTCATACAGTTTTCATAAAATTAAACGCTTTATAATTATGGAAAGTTACGATTTTACCAAAAACAAAGTATCAGGGAAATACGGAGATGCGTACCTCTTTCGGACGTCACATGGCTGTAGTGTTGACAAAAGTGAATGACTTTCATTATATAAACTTGTATAATAATAATCCGAGGAATCCAGGAAGATGTTCTCTTGGCTGGGATGAGTTTTTGGAGTTGGTCAACATGAAGGAAGGTTTGGAGCAGCTATTCAAACAATTTGAGGTAAGTTTTTTTATTAATTAAATCGATCGGTGTTTTTTTTTTAGGTTAATTGTTGTCAGTTTATGTTACTTTTTATTTGTTTTTGCATTTATACAACCATTCAAACACCCTCACATTTTGAGTAATTGCAAACAATTTTTTTAAGGATCAACAGCCGCAACAACCCCAACAACTTCAAACTCAGCAGCCACAGCAACCTCAAATTCAACAATCTCAACAACCAACCCTACAAGAGCTTATGCCATCGCCATCGTCTAACAACAAGAGACCTAGCACGTTACCAATTAGTGGACTGCCTAGCAAAAAACCAAAAGGGGAAGAAAACTTCGATCCCATGGAATTTTTCAACCAATTAGTGTGACATTTTATTGACTATTTGATAGTTCGTTTCACAGTAGTTCATTATAGTAGAAATAAACCAAATTCAATATATATAATTTATTATTTACACACATATCAACAGTACACATTACAACACTTTTGTACAAATGGAATTTTATAATGTCCATAAGCATAACTTTGTACTAAATTTTTCCAAAAACGTTTGTCATCGAAATTACACAGTCCAGTTTTTCGAACTTTGTTTATAAACAAAATATGATTGTCACTACGAATCAAATTCATATCATTTAAAGTCATTCGGTTGTGAAACAAGCACTGCTTATAATGTAAGTGACGAATTTGCTTCTCGACAGCACATTTAGCAATTCCTTTAGCCGTTCTCTTTTCTCTGCAACCATCATCTACGTCATACACCAAAGAATACATCTTGGGTCTCAAACTAATAAACTCTTTGATAGGAACCCCTGAAAAACATTGAAATTAATGAATTCAAAACAACAAAAACATAGGTAAAATGTTTATGAGTTTCATACATTTCAAGAGCAGAAGTATTATAAATGAGAAAAATAACTTACCCGATAATTCGTCTTTCATTTTCCCGACGACTTTTTTGTTGACAGATGAGTAGAGTGGATGCTTTGAATCGTATCCCGAGGTATCGAAATAGTCATGAAATGTCATCATGTCTTCATAGATGTCCTTTGTGAAAATTTCATACATCAAAGAGTCTGTATCGGTAAATAAAAGATGGAGATTGTCACCATATTTTGGTTTCATGACCTTGTAGTGAAAGTCATACATGACGATTTTAGATAATTCTAAAATAGCTGCCCCAACATAAACTGGTTTATTCAGGAGTAAGCTTGTCTTTTTATTTTCCACACCAACCAAATCCTCGTTAAAAATTTGAAATCGTTCAAATGATGGTCTGCAAGTATATGTCCTTAGCGAGTCTTCGTTGTGAATCAGTTTAATGTCAACCCTATTTCTTAAATTTTCCATGGTTTTACCATATACAGAGTTGCACATCAGTTTAAAGAAATTCTTCTCGAAATCGCTCTTGGATTGCTGTCTTTTCCTGGTGTTGAACGAAATGTATTTGGCTAGCCAAGGAGACTGATGGAATTCCATTATACGATGTACTTTAGTGATTTTCATTCCCAATTCGGTATACAGTTGTAGATTTCTGTAATGAACTATATAGTTGATCTTATTTTCGAGTGTTGGTATCAGTTTTTGGTTTTAGGTCGTTTTCTTTGTCCATCATATAAATCGTTAAATAACCCTTTACTGTATGGAGAAAGTTCATCATCATCAACAGTTTTATGTGAGGGAGCTAGTGGATAGGAATTGTGACTTTCATGTAGTTCTTTAGGATATTCCAAGTCAACCTCCAACATATATCCCTGATCACTATCGACTGATAGCTTGTGTAAGTCGAAGTATTTGATTTCATCCTCGTCTAGCCACCTCATCAATCCAGAAGGAAGCGGTTGGGACATAGCCCAACCATATAAATTGTTGCATCATAATACATTAGATAAGAGCTAGGATTAGTGGGATCGTATCCTTCGACATACTTGTTATTAGCCCTAGCATGTTTTGGGTAATCATGCTAATTCCCCTCGACAGCCTAGTTCGAAGAAATTGTACATGTCTGGAGATGTTTAAAGTTCCAAACTTATCTTACTCATTTTCAAGGCCGCTTGCCAAGCGAGTCCAGGAGCCGTGTAAAAATGACAGGCGTCAAGTCCATAATATTCCAGAGTCATAGTTCTGAATCTTTCAAAAACATCGATTAACAGCAAAACGTCTGTTAACAGGTAAAGATCATGATATTCACCCAACGTTTTCATATTTAAGGTTGTCCACACAGTTTGGGCATGTAAGTAGTCCTCATCAGAAATGTGTTGTAGTTTGATGGAATTGTAAAAGGCCTCTTTTGATGGTAAAGTAACCTCCTCAAATTTGTCATGACTGTCAACGTAGTCGTAGCAGTAGACATTTTTCCTTAGTAGTAGTTTTGCCACATCCTCCGATGGGAATGCTTTTCGGAACTGATGAAAATGTGTCAGTCCATCTACGGCTAAATTTCCACCAATCTCTCCAGACTTTCAGACATAAATTGATATGAATCAAGAAATCTCAACTTCCCTACAGAAAACGAAATGTACTTTTCCATGTTGTTGGGAATACAAACGATTTTCCGGTCTTTGTATTTACCTGCAGCCTCTACCAATAAATGAGAGTCGAATCCTTTAAAGTTATGGAACAATATTGGGATGAATGTAGGATTCTGTAAATTCAGATTGCAGGACTGACAGGCTGCTCCTCGGTAGTTGCTATAGTTGGTTGAATTTTTATCGCCAGAGACACCAATGTGTGAATGGTCTCTCACTTTGATTAAGTTATCAGTAAACATGCGGTTACACATATAACAATTGGTGGCCTTTTTAAATAGATTTTCCGTCTCATCAGTCATAATCAGTGGTTCAATATCACCATAGATGCTCTGAATGTACTCTTCTTCCTTAAACATGCTTTCGAAAAAGTGTTCTACTGCATTTTCACCTCTAAAAACGACAGAGGGTTTTGTGTAATTGTCGTTCGTACATATAACTTGATATGCATATCCACAAGCGTCGAATTTTGTTTGATGAGTTGTAGACGATGTGTTTGGATTGGGTAAACAGGTATCAATTTTTCAAGCTAGAGCTTCGAAATCAGCATAGATCGTAAATCCAACTCGCATACTTTTGTGGAAATCCCTAAATTCTAAAATATTCTCTCCTTCTTTGGGAAATTCTACTTTTTGGAAATCAAATCGATCGCAGTATGGTCGATGTTTGTCCAACAAGACTCGACTTGTAAATCCATGTAAGCAGCGATGGCAGTAAAAATACTGCCTCTTTGCTTTATGTGTATGTCCTAAGAAACGATTTAAATTTTTTATCAAACAATAATGAGAATTGTTTTCAGTGGCTAGGTATAATAAATTAATTTCTGTCAAACCGTTGTTCATCTTTGTGAGGTATAGTGGAAATACTTTACCCTCTTCACATCCAAACACGTTGATGGATAAATCGTTTTGTTTTTCGAATTTTCCAACGTGAGAAAGCGAAACGGGAAAGTCGATTCCAGACAAGTTTAAAGAATGTTCGTATTTCTTGTAATTTGAAACATTATTAGGATGGTCTTGTACAGGATGAAGAGCTGCAAGTACACTCCACAGGAAACACTTTTGATCTATGTTTTGATGTTGATGACTGAATGTGAAAGTCTAAATTTGTTGGGTAGCTCCACGTAGCTGGAAGCAGCAATAGGTGAGTATTTCAGGCTATTGACCTCTAAACCTATAATTTTTTCACAACCCAATTCGATCCTTTGTTAATGAATTCTTCTAATGAGGCGTTCATCTTCTGAAAAGCATCATTCAAGTTATGTTCGTTGTCATCGTTTTCTAAAGAGGTATAAGCTTTACTTCGAAAATGAGGTGTAACTTTTTCTTTTCTTCCGTCGTCGATGTTCCGCTTCATTTCAACTCTCACATTCAAATACCATTTGATATCCCGAATCTTTTCTCGTCTGACCTTTAACTCGTGTTGCAATCTTTGTTTCAGCAAAAAATCCTAATATATCGTATTTTTTTCTGTTTCTAGAGAGATGATTGTTTGATTAACATTGTCATTGATTGCACCTTTCCTAACGTAACGCGCAAACTTGTTTACTTTGATTTTAGTGCTGTTTTGGTCATTTCCTTGTTCATCATCATTTTTTCTAACAATTTTAGCTTCTCCTCCTTGTTGTCCATTCAACGGATGATTGTCGACCACGTGTTGAAAAAGTAACTCATAAGTTTCAAACGGTAACCCACAATGTTTACAGACAAACTTGGTGTTGTAATTCGATGCTGAATGTTTCATACATTTTTTTTCATGCGCCTTTCGAGTATTATCACGTGAAAATGACTTTCCACATTTCCCACAAAGAAAAGTTGCAAAATGGGATTTCATGTGTTGGTTTTTGTTGTATTTTTGGCGAAACTGTTGACCACAAATATCGCAAGAATATTCAAATTTTGGTTTCTTATTTTCTACCCTCTCTAGTTCTTGTACTAAGTCATCATCATCAGACTCGTTAAACTCTTTCAATTTCCTCTTTAAAGTTTGTAATTCAGATGTCATCCTCTCGTCGCTTTCTGGATATTTTTCGAGCAACCATTCCAAGAACCTATCTGCAGACGGATCCATCGTGGTGTGTTCGAGTGTGGTGGATACGCTGGGTTAAATACCACCTCTAGTAACATTTCTATAGTATTTAAAGAATGTTTATAATCCATGAGAATTTATGATTCTGTTGTTTCCCATGCCTCATAAATATGAACCCCATGCGATGTTTTTCAGCAGTCATTAACTATTAATGGAAAACACATGTGTCTGTTTTTCTCGCTCAAAATGTTTTACATTCTAGAATGTTTTCAGTCATACGTGGAATGTCAACCATTTTTGTTTGCTGACGCCTGGTTTTTTTTCAATTTTTTATAGGTTTTAAACTGACTTTCGTACTTTTCTTCAATTTATCTTTTAGTCTCCGGTTTGTTGTGTGTTTAGAATTAAAGAAATCTTTCGGTTTCATTTGCACATACGATTCCTCAAACGGGTTTTCCCCATGTTTATCATCATCTGTAACTACATCTGCCGCTTTTTGAGACTCTGTTTTAAGGGTGTCTTTTTTGTCGAGCATTTGTTCGTATTTCGCTTTTGGTATTAAAATCATTTCACGAGCCATACTGCATGCAAGCCTTTAAAAATATCGGTAAGATTTTTTAAGTATTGTCCGCATACTCTGCTATTCGAACTTTGGAGTCTTTTGGGGTTTATCATTGTTCTGTGAAAATCTTTCATATATCGATTGATGAATAGAGTGTATGTTTGATGAATTCCATTTGAATCGAAAATTTCTAACACATTGTTACTGTCAACATAACACGCTATCAATGCTTCCCAGGAGTGCCTGTGGATCTGTATTGACGATAAACCCGAAAGGTGCTGATCTGCGAAATGGAATTTGATCAGCCGCAAATACTCAATGGTTTGTTTACTCATTTCTTGTTCACAATCGATAGCGCACTGTATCTGGTGGGTGTTCATCTTTCTAAAACAACGTTTCTGGTTGCGTTTATTTCGAAATAACCGGGATATTCGGCGTAAACTATGCAAGTTACGGCTTCTTTAAGGGCTGTTCCAAACTGTACTTGAAGTCGAACGTTCCCTTGTTTTAATAAGTTTAAATAGGATCCTTCATCTCCAAATTGTGGCGAAACCTCAAAACAAAATAATCCATTACTACCAGCAAAGTCATTTCTATCTAACTGATTGTCGGTATCATGCATCCATTTGTCTGTCACTTCGAACATATTATTAAAAGCTGGTATGATAGTACGTCCGATAGTGGCATTGAAATTCAACCTCATCACATTTCCTGTCACCGGAACATTGTCTACAAAAGTCCGATTTGATTGATATCGAAGTGTTGAAAATTGAAAGGATTTTTGTACAGCTCCAGCAGCACCAAGGGCATTGACGAATCCTATCACTACCCTGTTTGGTTGAGTGTTTTGAAATAATATATCCTGTTCAAAGTTCACAGTTCCGGCAGCAATTGCTATCTGCTTCACTTCGGTTTTGGTAAATGGATACTTTGCATTGATCGTTTTCAAGATTTCGGCATGTCCATAAATCACGGCAGGGTTGATTCTGCACTTGCAAGCCTTTAACACAACTTCAATTAGCTCCACTTTGAAGTCTGGCGTTTCTTCTATCGTCATAAGACAAAACTCAGGTCTTGCCTTCGTTAGACGAACATTAATTGATACTTGATTCAAAATCAACCTGTCTAAATTAAATCAATCATGATAAAGTCTTCCTCCATATCGGCGGTTTTCGATTGAGCAAAGTATAGAGAACGCTTATTGAGTGCTCCATTAGCTCCACCGTTGACATCTGCATCGTCGAGGTGTCCCGGAACGTCTTTTAACCACAGCTGTGAGGTGAGCTGTGTCGTTTTAGCACCACCTCCATATGACAACAATGTCTGAATCATAGACTTATATGGGTAATGACTCGTTGATGATGTTACGAGTTTTCCTTGCATGGTGACCTCTACTTGTGAAAACTTGGACTGAAGAAATAAATTTACAGGTCCAACGTATTCAGTTTCGGTTAAGCTCTCCCCGTTGCCTTTGACAATTTTTGCTTTAACGTAAAGTTTAGATCTTTTCAGATCGACATATTCCATTCCATGTTTACCAGTAATTTCCATGTCAATGATGTTACCACTTAACTGAGATGTGGGACGGACTTCTTGAAAGTATACTTGTTCCACTGCAGATTGATAAGGTGGAAGATTAAACAGACTCAATTCGCTAGGTTGAGCTTCCTTGAAGTCATCCATGCTTAGTGCAGCCATTATTAAGCAAATATATCCTTATACTGCTTTATTTTCTTATTTATTTTTCGTTTCTGTTTTTTGGCTTTTGTTTTACGCACGGGTAATTTTCGAATGACTTTCTTCTTGTTTGCTATCTTTCTCGTAGATCGTTTGACTTTGTTCTTTCTTTTGGAACGTTTTAACGTCTTGACAGTACGGCGACGTTTCGGTAGACTGGCGGATCTTCTCTGACGTCTCCGTTTTATGACATTCTTATTTATTTGAAGTTCTGATTTTGCTTGATCAACTACTTGTTGCGATGGTGATACTAATTGTACGGCTAAGCTATTTGTTGGTTGCTTATTCGATGGATTAGATGTTTCATCGATCGGTAATAAAGGTGCCGTGACTCCCTGTCAATGATCCTCCAATTTGTTTTACATTTCTCCCTTTCCGATCTATATAAGGATTGTGATTTCCTTTGGCCATGCTTTCATAATATTTCACCCACTTCTGAGGATCTGGGACATACATTTTACTGCTATCCATCTTAGAAAAAAGGAAACGATTTAAAATGAAGTGTAAGCGTTGACGGTTGATCTAAGAATGAAGCAGATTCGTCTTCTTTGTCCGTTAAGTAAATGTCGATATCATATATTTCGCTTGTACTTAAGGGAATATAATGAGGAAGGTCAACGATTTTTGTCCAACCACCAGGTCTATTTGAAATTAGCTTTCGTAACAGAGGTTTCTTGTCACCCTCCACGATGGAATCCTGACAAATACTCGAATATAGATAAACAGCTTCTGCTTTTGATAATTTGCTGATTACATCGGCTTCTACTAAGGCCACTTTCCAACTTCCTTCTAAATATAAAGGAGTATTCAAATGTGATTTGAATCGATATGGTTTATTATCGGAAAGTACTTTGTTGAACGGTCGCTACTGAGGACTACATAAATACTCATGTTTACTCGTTAGAATCTACTACGTCTTTGATCTCTCTTTCCGGTAACCATTGATTAAATTTACTTGGAAACCCATCAAACTTGACTAAGACCTGTACTTCTCCATTTCGTTTGCGCTTTCGTATTATCTTTTCGATATACCATAGGGTATTTTCATCCTTATCAACCTTCTGCATCTCAGATTCATAAAAATTGCCAGAAATTGAAGAACCATCCATATCCTGAATCCTATACATACAAATATTTTGCATGCGAAAGCGTTGTCTAATCTTGAATATCTCTCTAGTAAAATGTTCATCGTAAGAACGATCAAAAATCATATTTTATGAGAGATACGGATTAAGTCTCCAGCCTTATAATGATATTGAGCGACATTTGTTTTCTTTTCTTTGGTTTCAGATACATGTATGCCCAAACGTCAGCCTCGTTTTGCTTGTTCACATCCTTAGGGCAAGTTGATTTAAACTTCTATGGGTGTGGCATTGTAACTTTGACGATATCTTGTAAGACGTCAATGTAGCGATGGGTTCCGTGTTTTGTTATCCATCTTTGTAACATGTTTTTATGGTTTGGATTACACGTTCGGCTATGTTTGCTTTTGTAAGTGAATTCAGAGCATTGAAATGGTAAATTCTAAGCTTTTCACATAATTTTGGTGATCTTTGAGATGAACTCAGCACCAGAGTCTGTGCGTAATTTCATATTCTCCCTTTGTTGAAAATTTTCTTAAAACCACCTACCACTTCCTTTGCCGTTTTATTTTGAAGAGGTTCCACCCAGAGATATTTTGTAAAGACGTCAATAACAAACACCACGTGTTTCACTTTGTCGTTTTGATCAGACAGTCTAGTAAAATCACCTAAATCAGCATCGAACATATCATCAATACCAGAAACGACAACTCTTGCTTTTTAAAAGATTTTCGAGCTGGTTTTTGAAAACTGTAATTGTCTTGATTCTGTAACCATTTTGTTATTGTATTTTTCCAATGTTATGGATTCCACGAGTCTTTAACACTCGATATAGTTTCTCCGGACCCAAAAGCCCCTTCCGTTGAGGTGTTGTAATATATCTTTTTAGAATGGAATCTACTTTCTGTTTGTCTACCCTTTTCACCATTGCATTCTCTGAAATATCAAAGGAAACAATCAACATGTGAAATTAAAACCAACAAGTATAAAAGGAACTATATTTTATTAGTTTTACATTCAAGATATCATCATACAATAATTCATTTAGAGTCTCTCATGATATTAAATAGCAATTTCATCAGTCCTCATCTAGCAATGGGATAACAGGGTATATCAATAATGGAATCAAACCGTGGTATGCTAAAAGTGTTCGCTTTTTCCTTGCAATGTCAATGCGATTACTGGGTAAGGCACGAATGACGTTTCTGTAGTGTTTTAGTTTCTCTGTGAATATCTGTAAGTATCAGTTGTCCATGTAATATGATCATAACAATGTCACATAATGCATACAATTGATCCATTTCGGCAAAGTCAATCATCAGTTTTCTTTGAAAAGGTTCTGCACGATAAATTGTTTTCAGGAATACAGAATTGCGTATGATGCGAGTACTCATTGTCACTCTAAATGTTAAAATGTTCAAACAGCAGCTTCTAATATACTAAATCATTGCAGAGAATCTTTGAAAAAGCTGTGAGAAGTCTTGTACGTCCTTATACAGTCTGTCTGGTTTCGGTAGATTTTTTCTGTACCATTCTTCATCTTCAAGCAATTGTGTAAATGCATCTCTAGATTTCTCACTGATATCCATAGTGTAACGACAGGTCCATCCGATTCTTCCAGGTTTTCATTTCCTCTCGCCACATATTAAGAACTGCTTTTTATCAATGGATATCAAGGCTTCTTCGAAATGTGCTTCCAAATGTTCTCCTTCTGACCACATCAAGCAACTATGTTGTACTTGAGAGGGGTGACCTACACCACACCCATAACAATGCTTCTCGGATAGTTCTAAAATATCCTTTCTCAGTTTAGAAGCAAACTTAACGTTGTAAATACTAAGCATAAAACTTATAGTGTTTTCACTTAAATTCATTACGAATGATGAGGTCTTTCTAACTGTGGCGGTTGTATGCAAGTTTTATATATACTACAGTAATTAACATTCCGCAAATAATCATGTCAAAATATGTTAACGATGTAGAAAATGTCTTAAATCTGATTAGTCTACTATTTCACATTCCACAAATATCTGGTGAAACTATGATAATGATATCAAAAATATCTCGTATAGTAATTAACATTCCGCAAATAATCATGTCAAAAATATGTTAACGATGTAGAAAATGTCTTAAATCTGATTAGTCTTCTATTTCACATTCCACAAATATCTGGTGAAACTATGATAATGATGCCAAAAATGTCTGGTATTTGGTAAAATTCGAAAGATAACTGTCTAACCCATTACTTAGTGAAAAACTATAAAATGGAACCTTGTCAGACACCATTTTAGCGAATAAACAATTAGGTTCCCATTTCAAATGCTCCGTTTCTACGCAGTCGGACTTCTCCCACTGTTTTAGCGTTACATTGCAGTAAAACAGATCACTTTATCACTCATTCCAGTGTAAAAGAATTCATTCCGAATAAGATCTTGTGGTTTTGAGACATCTGTCTAGGCCAATTCTCAAAGGATTGTTCCCTGTCAATGTAGTACATTTTCGTTGGGTGCATAGGTTTGAATGTAAACAACTTTGAACAGTATGCATCGGTGTCTATATCCATCTGTGTAAAAGAGTGATCTTACTAAGGCGAAATTGAAATTATTTGTTTTTGCAACTTTCTCGCTTTTACACAGAGACAGTTTACTGAATGTGTAATAATGTCAACGTCTCTTATGGATAACAAGTCTCCAAATAAGCATTAAAGAACATTCTTAAAATATCAAACATACCAATCATTTCTTGTATACTGAATGACATTATACATTCCTAACCTACAACAGTCCTTACATACTGAATGACGTCACACATTCCTAACCTACAACATTCCTTACATACTGAATGACGTCACACATTCCTAACCTATAACATTCCTTACATACTGAATGACGTCACACATTCCTAACCTACAACATTCCTTACATACTGAATGACGTCACACATTCCTAACCTACAACATTCCTTACATACTGAATGACGTCACACATTCCAGACATTGCAATATATTGCAAGAAAACTATCTAGAATCCCCAATACAACACTACTAATCGTATCAACTTTCAAAAATTAGTTTTACAAGGAGCGATATTTTTGCAACCCGTAAATCAGACATTTGACGATGGTAAAACTTGCTTATTTTCTTGTAACGATTATAATGGAACAACATTAAAACGACAGAAACGTGCAACAACAAATGACGTTTACCATGCGTGTTGTGTTTCGTAAGTATGATTATAAAAGCAGTAACTTGCCGTCTATACATTTATAGATTATTAAAAACTAAAGTTTCAACTGCCTCCGGCAAAGTTGACCTTATATTGATTTGGCTATTATTTGCTTTGTTCGTTCATACAGGTTTTAACTGCTTCGGTTCTTATACACCCTTGGCTTTAAAATTTTCAACTTCGAGTGTTCCTTATAGCAGTTAGTTTAAAAATTGCTTTGGACGCATGAATTCTGTAAAGAATTGTTTTCATTTTTTCAAATTACCGCTTGTCGTTAAATATTTCTTCGTTATTATCCGTTAAAGATTGTCAATTTGAATAATTTTGTAGTCATGCGTACAAAGAGTTTGTTAAGCACCACACACTAGGATAATGAATATACCAACGAAAACAACGTCTCTAATGTAAATACCTTATCGCTATTTTGAAATCTGCGCCGTTTGACCCCAGAATCTGCGCCGCTTAAACTGTTGACGTCATACAACAATCACTTCCAATCGTGGTGTCAGTAACTTTCTATTGTGAATTAATATTTTACGGGAACCTTTGTGATTTAAAGTAATGTCGGACAAAAGGCAACAAGGTGTATTGACTCTCACAACGATTTCGATTACAAGGAGCAATTCCTGTCATCACTTATTCCGTTTTTAATTTGCTATTATTGCATCTTTATTGACATTGAAATGTATGATAATTCACATTATAATTTTTATTTCAGAAATGTTAATTTCATATCACCAGACAAGATGCATAATATATTAATGGTTCAAAAGACTTAGTTCATCTCAACAAATTTCGTCAAGTCTTCAAAATGACAACTGCAGGTAATACCAAGTTTTGTATCATGAGTGTCTGGAACATTTTTTCTATTATACAGTAGTTCGAAGATACTGTAAAAGATCCCCCAAAAAACAAAAAACAAAAAAAAAAAAAAACAACAACACTAGTTATAGGATTCAAATTTTAAACAACAGTTTTGATTCTAAATAAAACATGTGAACCATAAAAGTTAAATTCGTTTAAGAGTTTAAAATATATTCAAATAAAGTATCGTGCAGATGTTTGGCTTGCAGCCAATCCAAAGCCGTTTAGAAGATTTTCTTGACAATTCAGTAGGTTGTTGTTTGTACAGGTAAATACTTAACCATAAATTAAAAATGTAAACATGGTAAAATGATTTGACAGTTGCAAGTTGTTCTGACTGAAAATTGACTGAAAGACTCAACATGTTTTATAATTTAATTTTTAGTATTTCAAGAGCTGTTCTGAAAATAAAAAGACCGTTTCAGTTCAAATCTGGTTTACTAGTGTACACATTGGTACTCAACAAGCATTATTTTAGGAACGTAAATAAATTTGTAGCATTAACTTCTAATCATAAAATTACCAAATTCATGCTACTCCATGATATATGATAGTATTTGAGACATATTATTAAAATCTGTATACGTCACTGGAGTTCTTGCTGCATACTTGATATCGAAAGAAGTATAGACAATAGCCTTTGTAATTTTATTTTCACATGGTCACACTCGAAAACGTATGTACAGTTGTTGAATTAATTGCTATACAATGATATGCTTCCTAAATGTTTCATCATACATTACTCAGTGCGATAACGGCCATTGGAGTAACCTTTGATGTGTGTTTTGTTAAGAATATATGAATCAAAGTTAACTTATAATATAAATAGGCGCAAGATAATACAGGGATTTATTTTACACGATACTGCTAATAAAACCTGGGTTAAACTCTGCTGTTCCGGAAGTCTTAAGTAGCATCATTCGTATTTTATTGATAATTACAAGATGTACAAAACCCTTAGTTATGTTTTTAACCATAAAGAAACTAACTAAAAAAGGTGACATGACAACACATTGGATTCGAGCGTCATTGGCGAGTCTTTTGTAGACGAAACGCGTCTGGCGTAAACACACAATTTAATCCTGATATCTACGATGAGTTTATTTGATATCAAATGAAAATACAAAATGACTAATAAATTGATAAAACATGAGAAATTAATTCAAAAATTTATTGTGACTAGCTATATATATGTTAATATAATGTTTACTTTTGGTTCTAGTTCTATTTCTAAGTTGATATTTGATAGTAAAAATCTCATTTATTAAACATTCGATTCTGTGAAGGACTTATAATGTAAAAATATATTTTACCTGTTAGCTTTTTGATTTTATCACTCAAGAACAATAAACACATTTATTTACTTTGACAGGAGATTTTCTTGTATCTATAATGTGTGTATTAATCAATGCAGGCTGCAGGTAATCCAATGATGAACGGTGAGAACCATCATGTAGGACATATATTGTTTGTCCAACATAATTGTATTACCGAGGCTATACATGTACTTTTCCGTTTAGCTGTATAACTGTACTAGTGACATTTAATTTTAGTTTTGACTGTCCTTTTATGTCCTTTTTGTCTCCGTATGCAAGATCCGGAGTATTTTTGCATGCAACGAGATTTTCCTACGGTAAAAGTGCATAATGAAAACAACCCCATAACTATCGTTCTACCATTTATATAGTTGATTCTGGTTTCGCCTTCGAGAGCCCCATGTATTTCCTTTTCCCTGTTTTTATCAAATTCTACTTCAACGCATTTATCATTAGTTATCTATAATAAAACACAAATATGAAAGATGAAGTGTCGATACTTTTATTTCAAGTTAAAGTTTTCGTGACTTGCGAAAAAAAACCAATATTTTGTAGATAACTAATTTTGAAGATATTCAAAGTCAGTATATAATCTATTAAAATTAGTACTTACTCGAGTTGAATTTTTAAGTTTGCAGCAATTCTTTTCGAGCTTCGTTCGTTGACGAAACAGGGGTCTGAAATACAGAATATCCAGCCTGGTATTAATGATGGGTTTATTATGAAAATATACGGTGTTGAATATCAAAACTATTTTCATGAAATTTTTTTCAAAACTGATGACGAATTTCTTTTCCGATGCACTTAGTCATTTATGACAAAAGGGTCATATCTGATCCATTCAGGATAAATAAATTATATACCACGATAAAACCTAACAACTGTTTTGTTTAATTTTCAGTCAAGCAGTTGGTTGTACCGGATGTACATGTATGCATCAAATGGACTTGGTAACAGCAGTAGTATATAAACAAGGATTTAACAAACAAAACGCAGACAGTATTGATAAGATGGAAATAGATCTATTTTACATGCCCGGATGTTGTAAATGTGTTAATGGTCAAACAAACTGATGACTAAGTCCAGAACATTAAACCATGTTTAAACACAAAATGTCATGTTCAAAATATTTTTACAATTCATCGTCTTGTGTTTGATATTTACGCCATTTGGACCAAAAGCATAATAATTTACGGCTCACTTTTGTATCACTATCACATGCGTAAAGGAAATAAAAGTAGGCAACATTAGCTCGTTTAATATGCATATGCTCAAGTTCTATCAAGAAACCAATATAGATCTTTTCTATCTTCACCAATACATTAATTTTCAATGGAAGTTTTGAACGCTGTGTAGGTTTTATTATTCTGAAAAACTGATAGTAAATTCTAGGTATAGTAGGAACCCTTTTGATGTCATGTCCTCAAATACTTACTCATTTAGTTGTCGTTAATATATGAAATTGAAACTTTTGAATAAAATCTAACAATTGCGACCAGTTGTAGCCTCTATTAGCTTCTGTCAGAAACTTACAGGAGAACAATACTAGAAAAGTCTGAAGAACAGGAAAATCGACACGAGAAGAACAGTGCCTGACTTAAGAGGGTCTAGAAAGATTTAAACAATACTAAACTAGAATTAATTATATTAGTTCTACCCTGGAAAGTTGAGGCATGTTTATTTAATGAAACGTAAAATCACAAAAATACTGAACTCCGAGAAAAATTCAGAACGGAAAGTACCTAATCAAATGGAAAATCAAAAGCGCAAACACAGCAAATGAATGGAAAACATCTGTCATATTCCTGACTTGGTACAGGTATATTCTTATGTAGAAAAAGGTGGATTGAAACTTGTTTTATAGCTAGCTTGGACATGCAGTTATACTCTAGAACTCCTTATGATAGTTCTACAATATAGATGATAATCGCCTTGTAACGTTCTATATAATCTATCTAACTCATTTTATGAAAACTTACTCTCGTTTTCAGATTCGCCATGTTGATCCTCTTTGTGTTTTTTTAAATTTTACATGGATTATTAGGCGACCAATTCATAGATTTGGTCGTCCACCATACATCTGCATGTGGGTGATAGGTATGTGTGTGTTCTTCCAATACATTGCGATGTATAAATACGTCATATAATTAAAGATAAAGCAAAATCAAGATTATACATAAATGGTATAATATATATTCTGGTATTCAAAATCATATTTTTTCTTCATTGGAAATCTATTTAAATACAGTTAAGCATTTTGTTGGATTTAGCACATATATATATATATATATATATATATATATATATATATATATATATACAATTCTAAAATTGAAAACAACGTTCAAACCTTTGATTGCGTTGGATAAAACCGCAATTTTTATACGTGTGCATGTAAAACAAATTTCTTGGTAGAGTGGTCTAAATACAGCACAAACAACATTTTCCAAAAGACCAAAACGTGTAAAGTATATTTTAACAAAACGGATTTGACTAACAGGTCGAACAACTGATGTTCTTAAACCCTGCTGACTGCCATTGGCGATTGCCAAATAAATTGATCACCAAATGTTACATGGATCTTAAATATATATTTTAATACCAAACAGAAAACAATAAACTTGCGAAAAGATGGTATATCGCAAACATGAGGTGCAAAAAATTTTATACACCATATCCGGATTTCGACAATTAATGTCTCTTCAGTGATGTTAGGGATCGAAACGGTATTTGGAAGGCCATATAATTTACCTCAATTTAGGATAGACTCTTGAATTTTAAAGAGTAGAAATAGTATGAACGGATCATATTAACCCGAAGGAAAATATAATACAAGCCCAAACGAAAAAATATAAACAACTCTAAATTGAAAACAACGTTCAAACCTATGATTGCGTTGGATAAAAACCGCAATTTCTATACGTGTGCATGTAAAACAAATTTCTTGGTAGAGTGGTCTAAATACAGCACAAACAACATTTTCCAAAAGACCAAAAAGTGAAAAGTATATTTTAACAAAACGGATTTGACTAACAGGTCGAACAACTGATGTTCTTAAACCCTGCTGACTGCCATTGGCGATTGCCAAATAAATTGATCACCAGATGTTGCATGGATCTTAAATATATATTTAAATACCAAACAGAAAACAATTAACTTGCGAAAAGATGGTATATCGCAAACATGAGGTGCAAAAACAATTTATACACCATATCCGGATTTCGACAATTAATGTCTCTTCAGTGATATTAGGGATCGAAACGGTATTTGGAAGGCCATATAATTTACCTCAATTTAGGATAGACTCTTGAATTTTAAAGAGTAGAAATAGGATGAACGGATCATATTAACCTGAAGGAAAATATAATACAAGCCCAAACGAATAAATATCACTCACTCACTCATCCTCTTCGTGCCTGTCAGCACATAAGGCCTCAACCAGTACTCGCCACATTTGCCTGTCTTTTGCCTTCTTCTCAATCTCCTTCCAGGTTTTCCCAAGGTCTTTCATCTCAGTTTCTACCATTCTGCGCCAGGTCTCTTTTGGCCTCCCTCTTTTTCGTCTACCATCAGGTGTCCATCGCAAAGCAATCTTGGTGATATCCTCATTTCCTTTCCTCAATACATGGCCAATCCATCGCCATCTCTTCTTTTTAATATCCGTCTCAATACAACACTGATTGGTTTTGTGGTACAGGTCTTTGTTGGTTATAGTATTGGGCCAGAATATCTTACAGATTTTCCTCAAGCAAGTGTTATGGAATGAGGAAAGCTTTTTCATGTCTGATTGGATAATTCTCCAGCATTCTGCCCCATATAGAAGGACTGACTTCACATTGCTGGTGTATATTCTGATCTTCGTTTTCAGACTGATTGACCTGCACTTCCATATGGGCTGCAATTGGCAGAATGCATATCTGGCTTTGCTAATTCTGGCTCTTAAGTCTTTTGATGTTCCATTGGTG
Source organism: Mytilus coruscus (assembly GCA_017311375.1). Classification (NCBI taxonomy): domain Eukaryota; kingdom Metazoa; phylum Mollusca; class Bivalvia; order Mytilida; family Mytilidae; genus Mytilus; species Mytilus coruscus. The sequence continues at coordinate 61,958 of JAASAO010001825.1, forward strand.
TTACTTAGCATGCTTCCAAGATATGTAAAGTCCTCAACCTCTTCTATGATGTTATTTCCCAAGTACACTAGTTGTATTGTGTTACTGTTGATGTTCATGAGCTTGGTCTTCTTTGTATTAATAGTCAGGCCTATACTTTGTGCTGTTTCATTCAGTCTGGTGGTTTTGTTCTGCAAGTTGTTCCTGTTGCTGGAAAGTAGACAGATATCATCAGCAAAATCTAAATCCTCAAGAAAGGAATTCATTGTCCATCTAATGCCTGTGATTTCATTTCCCAATGTTGTTCTCATACACCAATCTTTTG
>JAASAO010000383.1:0-60270 GCA_017311375.1 Mytilus coruscus
TCGTAGGATTATTGCTTAATGTAGCTGATGTGATTTATCAGTGATATGTGTGCCGTTAAACTGGCTTATATCCAGCTGTGTGATTCAGCGATTAATTGTATATGATAATTTTATTTAGTTACTTAATTGGATATATGTGATTCCGTATTTTGGAATATATCCGGCTGTTGATTCAGCGTTGACTTTGAATTATCGAGCGTATATTTTCAAGCCTTAAACTCACTTTCGTTATATTTTCGTTAATCATAGGATTAATTGTATTTAGTGTTACGATCCGTTATGACAGAAAGAGGATGAACAACGTCTCCATACAGATCGCAGTCGAATGGGAGATGCGAGCGTTTTAATGGTACTTAGAAGTCCATGCTCAAGAAGTTGTGCAGGAATCTGCCGAGGAATTGATGAAATGGTTCCTTATGCGTTATTCGCGTATCGTGAAGTTCCGCATGAAGAAACAAACTATTCGCCGTTCAAGTTGTTGTATGGTTGGCCTGTGAGAGGTCCGACGGCCATACTTCGTGGATTATTTACTGAGAGGATGAGATACACCGTTCAGTTATTGAACATGTGATTACTATACGTGATCGTTTGGCAGATGATTCAGAAATTGTTAAAGAAAATTTGTCACATCGTAAAGGAAAGATCAAGGCTTGGTACGACAAGCGTGCGAGGTTCAGAGAATTTGAACCCGGGGCGTTACCGTCCGAAGCATCAATTTAAAGAACAGTTATGCTTTATTGTTTTGATACAGCTTTTATTTTATTTTAAAGTTAAATTTCGAAAACAGTGTTTTCTCTTGAAAAGGGAGATGTCAAAGGCTAATTTTAATATTATTTGTGTAATAGACATTACAAGAACTTTAACCGTGACACCTGTTAACCGTTAAATAGTTATATTTTCTTAGCAACTGAATGAACTCTATATATAGAACTATCGCACGTAATTAGTGCTATTTATCTATGGTCATAAAGTCGTCACTGCAGAACACTTAAAGTTTCTGGTTATTCTAATATGTTTAACATTCAAAGATAAAGACAGATTTAATGTACATTTTAGCCAGTTTTAAGGTTGTTGTTCGATGTGAAAAGTTGGTTACACGTTTGCAATATATAAATATTGTATATGAACTCGATGTTGTCTTTTAATTAATATTGAGGTGTAACAGTACACACAATATTGTTTACTATGAATACAAGAAGTAACCACATGAAATTAGTACCAATTTACATCTAAAAATTCTCAAAATAGTTCTGCATATCATTCATAAAACATACGTTGATATTAAGTGTATACATCAATTATTTCCAAAAGTTAAATGACGGCTCCCAGTTCGTACTACAGTTGGTACGGTAGCAAATCGAAACCTCATAATTATAACGCAATGTACGATGTAATACGAAAAGGAAGAGAAGCTAATCTTTCTATTAGCTGTCAACTTGATCTTTTGACAAACTTGTTAAACCAATTTTTTATATGGCTGTGAAATATAGGGATATGAAAACATTGACATCCTGGAAAAAGTTCATTTAAAATATTGTTAACTCCTTCTCCACTTAAAATTCACTACATCTAACACCTAACTACGCCATATATATGGTGAACTCGACCGATACCCTCTTAATATTGGTAGTAAAATCAGAATGATAGCATATTGGATAAAAATATTAAAAGACAAACAAGAAAAACTATGCTACATTTTGTATAATATATTGCTGAAATTAGAAAGTGATTCCACTTTAAGATCTGCATGGGTCAATCATATTTCCAACATTTTTAATGAATGTGTCTTTCTTTCATATGGACTTATCATAACTTTTACAAATATGATTGGCAAAAACATGTGATTAAAACAAGTATCCGAGATCAATTTATTCAAACTTGAGTTCAAATATTGATAACTATGCATGGAAGCGCATATGGTACACCCTTGTAAAGTTATTTTGTTGCAAATAAGTTGGAATTATTAGTTATGTTGTGTGTTATAAGCTGGAATCAAATTATCATGAGGAGTCAACTTGTCGGAATGATGAAGAAAAATTGCATTACAATGTCGACTTGCTAGAATAAATGTAATAACAAAGTAATAAGAAGTCGACATGTTGAAGTCAACTTGTTAACTGATTAACTTGACAACTTGCTTATTTGATGATGAGGTAAAACCACGTGACCATTTTGGAAAACATAGGTCTATTTTAAATCGATGTTCATATCAGTCGTTTTTTAATGTGCTTCGGATGTTTGAAGCTATCCATTAAGTTCAAGTTCAAATTAAAGTTCGAGTTGATGTTCAGAGCTATTTGGTATGAAAAGGGGAACGGCAGTCAAATATCTGAAAAAGTTCTAAGAAAATAACAATATTTCGGATATAAGGGGATATACCCACACCACATAGTCCGGCCGTTTATTTTCCTTAGTTTTGAAACGGAAGCAGTATCACAATAAATTCGTGGATTCCACGGAACCCTCTATCTCGCATAAGATTGCTGCTGTCAGTGTAAAATTGTAATGATGACTTTAAAAATTAATTTTTCTGTAACATACAACATTTAGATAATAGTTTTCTCTAGCTGCTTTATCTTGATATATATAGAATAAAGGACTTTTGTTTTGTAGTCCAGCACTGGGCTCAGTGAATTATTTTCATTTTTTTTTTCTGTTGTCACTGAGTCCAGCTCGCCCTCCATTACCTTCAATGGTGCAAGCTCCCGGGTAGATTACCCGGGGACGATATAGACAATACCAGAGCTCTCAAGTACGAAAATGTATAACAAATGGTAAAACTTGATAAAATAAACAAGTTACATACCTGAAATGCTTATACACTATATGGAAACTCATATTAACAGGAGGAAATCCCTTGCAGTCGGAGCTGTGGAGATCTTGTTTACATCAGTAACGCTATATTACGGAACGTGACGTTTCTACGCTTTAACGTAGACGAAACGAATTCAATGTATCGATAAAGATTTTCAACGTTTAAAACTCGTTACGGTAACACGACACCGAATGGCATATCTCCCGATATTTAAATTTTTGGCACACTTGTATTTTGAATCGAGTTACATTAGCATATGTCATTGTATGCAATAAAACTTAGGTCACCATTTTGTTCCTGTAATTTTCATAAGAAAACGTCAGTCAATGTTAACGTTGACGACAATTTTTGAAGGAAATATATAACAAATGGGGCTTGGTATTTTTGGGGTATTTGAATTAACTTAAACTTGCATAGTTGATTTATGTAAAAATTGACAAAGTAAACTCGTGTTTTCATCGAAGGAAATTCAATGTTCACACAAGTGTTTTGAACCAGGAATGATTACACTAGTGCTTTTGTACCAAAAATGATTACACTGATTTTGAACCAGGAATGATTACATTGATTTTGAACCAGGAATGATTACACTAGTGATTTTGTACGAGGATTAATTGTTCTAGTTATGTTGAACCGGGATTCATTACACGAGTGTTTCAGATCCATACATTGATGAAGTGTTTGGGTACTCATTTTGATTTGAACACATGATAACACAATAACGTTTTATTTACAAATTAGATTTAAATGATTTTCTATGCAAATCCATAAAATCTTATGATTTGAATTGTCACTAATAGTAATAATCATATATTGCATTGCCAAAGTTTTACAGTGCATTTGCGTTTTGATTGACTTAAAATCATGTCTTCTATGTCAATATCTATATATCATAAAACGCCGGATAGATTGATTCAGGTCATCAATTACACTGGTTCCTTGAAAATTATTCTAATTCTAACCCATAAATGTATGTAAACAATAAACCGGTCAATATAAACAAAACAACGATATCAAGATCGACGCTTTCAAGCTATTTACATGCAATATTCTCTAGTGAAAAACAGGTACCGGAATAAATATACGGTGGAATGAAATTACGCTTACATATGCACCCTCTATATATGTAAAAAAAACTCTGCGCAAAAGTGCCAGTTTGAAATTGTACATGTAGGAGATGTAAGCCGGAGTCTGTATTATGCGTGCATTTTTATATTATCAAAATGCCAAATCCAGCAACCTGTCATTTACAAAATAAAAACCTGACGATATGCGCAGCAACTTTAGTATAAGCAGGTATACAATTTAAAGACTGCAGTCCTAAGAAATTAGCCGTATAAAACCTATTTATACCCAGTACGGATTGGACTGTCGAACGGGCACGGTTAAAACAATATTTATTTGGCAATCGCCAACGGCAGTCAGCAGGATTTAAAACATTTGTTGTTCGACCTGTTAGTCAAATGCGTTTTGTTAAAATATACTTTGTCACTTTTTGGTCTTTTGGATATATATATGTTATGGTGCTATTTTATAAGGAATGTGGTGACAATACAAATATCATTGAATATGCAGTTCATAGCTATAGTGAAATGGTAATTTGGAGATCTGAATTGAAGCAATGTTAGCAAACAAACATGTACGTCATTTGGTCTTTGGTGGAAAGTTGTTTCATTGGCAACTATACCACATCTTCTTATTTCATTATGGTTTGAGTTTTCTCCAGAAACAAAAGAAGTTTAACGATCAAACAAATATGTACTAGGAAACTGAAATATGTTACTACGATAATTAAAATATGGCTATTGTTGTGAACGTGATAGATTTAATTCTTGCTATACTAAATATACTTATATAATATATATCTTTCCAATTCAGGGACCAACGTTTACTAAAACTACAAATTAGAAGTACAAAGATACTAGTCCATAATGCATTAGTCACGATTTTCTAGATATATGTGGTTTTGATATCATTAGTTGCATAGCTGTTGCTATCTTATTGTATATCCCATATCTCCATGTATTCACACAAAGAAACACCAACACTATTTTTACATACATAAAATTGAGAATGGAAATTGGGAATAGGTCAAAGAGACAACAACCTGACCAAAGAGCAGACAACAGCCGTACATACATACTTGTTTACTTGCTCTAAAACTCCTTATAAGACTATGAAAACCCTCAGGCTTTTCCCCGACGCCTATGTGAGCAATATGCCTCCCCAAAAGGCAACTCTGTTAATCGTCGTTTTGTCTCTCCTTGAACTTGTTCATTATGTCCAACTAAAAAACACAAAAACACACCATCCCCGAATTCCCATGGCGTGAATTAACATGAATATAAAACTTAAATGATTTTAAGATCTCATTGTTTTTAGTCTGTTTCTGCCGTTTGACTTACAATTAATGAGTCATTTGCTTGTAGATTTCGAGAAAATAATTTGTAACGGGACCAGTCTGACTAATGCCAGCCCCACCTACCCACTTTTGTTTTTTTTAGACTCAAGTGAATACGGGGTATGGGTCTGGCTTTAATAAGGCTGTAACAGGACATGAATTATGTAATTTTATTTCTTCCTTACCAAGTGCACATGTATTTCTGAGCCTTTGTTAACTTTCTCCTCATTCCGATGTTGCTGTCCTGTGGAGACCCCGCTTATACGATTACAAGGCTAGCACTTAATTATTTTTAAATATTTCGAAACTATATCAGATTTCTTCTGTACAGACCAATTAATTTCAGACTGATTACACTTGGAACACAGGGAAAGTTATTTGGCCAAATAATCAAGTTCAACCATTTTTTTTTCTCTCATTCGATGCTAAAAAAATCTTTTCTGTATGATCATGAGTTTCAACGTGTGCTTGTATTGTGCTTTTTTGCCTAATTCCATCCGTATTCTTTCAGTCCAGTAAATTTCTTTTTTTCTATTTTGCTAGCGGTGTTTTTGGTGATCATTTTAAAACGAATGGGTTTAACGAAATTGCATTAATAGGGGTACAATTCCCCGTATTTTCAAACATCATCCTGAGTTTCTCTAAATTATATTCCTACTTTCAAAACAAAATTTCATGGGGATACGGCGTGCATCATAAATCAGAATTTATCGCAAAAATAAACCAAGAATAAAAATAAAATGTTAAAACTCAGTCTGTAATGCATAAGAAGATATATATAAATAATAATTCTTCATTGTCATATAAGTAAAATTATACTTGTGACATAAACAAAAGTAACAACAACAAAAAACAACTGAGTTGAACACACACACACACACACATATATATATATATATATATATATATATATATACAAGCAAAAATAACTAAGAGTCCCCTGTCCTCAGCTCTAATGACTGTTTTATAAAGGAACCTGTTTTTTTCACTTGATTTATATTTGAAGGATTTAGCATGACTACTAGCTTTTCAGTATCCGACAGATTTGGAAACATAGGATTATCTATTCCCATGTCATTAAAAAGTTTTATATGTAATACATTATTAATTTGACAGTAGAGGAGAAAGTGATTTTCATCTTCTAAGGTTTTACAGGTTAGACATGTTCTATTGTCTCGAGGTATTTTTAGATATCTACCCTTCTCTATGAGTAAATTATGGTCACTAATTCCAATTTTGTAAATAAACGTCTAGTTTCAAAATTAGGATATCTTAAATAAAATTCTTGGTCTTGTTTGACTTTTATATTTTGTAAAGAAAAGTTTGTTATTTTCGTTTAAACTGTTTATTTTATTTACCAGTAATTCTGAATAAAAGTTGCTTGAAATATTCTTAATCCAAGTCTTTAGTTTTTTTAACTTGTTCCATATTTTCACAGGAAACTACTGTATATCAATATTCATTTCTTGTGTAGAATCTTGATAAAAGTGGATCAAGTATAAATTCCTTGTGAATCAAGGTGTTTACTTAATGTATAACTTTCTTTTAGTAATGGGTTTATGTTTTCAGTATTTAATCTAGCCTAATAAAGAATTGCTTGTGTTTTTATATATTTTTCTATTGGTTGTCTACCAAGTTCAGCTTTAACACCTAAATTAGCTGATGTTTTTTTAGAACCTAGCATATATTTACAGAAATTAACATGAACTTTTCGAAAGGAGTCTTATCCAAATATATCTTTGTTTTGGGATTTTAATCTGCCTTTTGCTCTATAATAAGATTGATATGTATCTATGTATGATATTTCTGCATTATATGTTAAAATTGGTTTAATAAGAGAATCAAAAAGATTACAGGATACATTAACAGGGAAATTTCCCAAAAAGGCTGCATGTGATTTTATTGAAAACAGAGCTTTCCTAGGTTTTTTGGCCTAATCTGTTAAACTTGCATTTAGATTTCCATTATTTTTTATCAGAGCGCCCAGAAATTTATATTCAGTAACGTTATCAATTTTTCATTGTTGAACCTTACAATGTATGGTTCCAGTTTTGTAGTTCTTTGTTCAATGGTCATTGTTTTGTTTTTTAGTATTTAGACATAACTGCCATTTTCACAGTAATTTGATAAGTTATTTAAGGTATTTTGAAGACCTTATTTACTTTCGGATAAAATGATAAGGTCATCGGCAAACAAAAGACTTCCTATATCAGAATTTAATATTCTCAAGGGTTTTGAATCTTTATGGTCAAAATTTTCAACTATGTCATTTATAAATAAATTGAAGAGTGTAGGACTAATACTGTCCCCTTGCTTTACTCCTCGGTCAATGGAAAAGAATCTAGAATGTTTATCATTATATTTTAGAGATGCTTCAGTATGAATAAACTGTTGTTTTATTATTTTAAACATATGTTTTCCCACGCCCATTTTAGCCAATTTATAAAGCATTCCAATTATCCAAAGGGAATCAAAAGCCTTTTTAAGATCTACAAAACAGACATAAAGTTTTCTTTTATTTTTATGAATATATTCATTAATTAAAGTTTTAAGGATAAATACAATGTCTGCAGTTCTATGATTAACTCTAAATCCAAACTGGGCATTAGTTAATTTTTTTCCATAGTTTTAATCATTCTTTGATTTAAGATACTGCTAAATAATTTGGATATACAGTTGATTAAATAAATTCCTCTGTAATTGCTTGGATTACAGTTGTCACCAGATTTATGTACTAAAGTTATGTATGCAGAATTCCATGAAGTTGGATAGTATCCTGTTTTAACATAAGTCAGATTAAATAATTTAACATATGCTTTGGTAGTTACTGGACTACTAAATCTGATAACCCCATTCAAAACACTATCTGGACCACTTACTTTTCCATTTTTAAAGTTTTTTTTATTGTACATTTAATTTCAGAGCAAGAAATGGGACTGTCAGTGTCCGTGTTGAAGGAAATTGTATCTTCTATATTTTTACAAATTTTATTCAATTAGTTTGAAAATAAATCATTAATCATTTTTGGAAACTTTCCTTGATTTTGAAAATGTTTTATTGTGCTGTCACTGTCCTTTAACATTTCTTTTAAATCTTCATCTCCATCTATATTTTGTTTTCTAGTGATTTTATATAAATCGTGCAGATGCTAAGGTATCAATAGAATCAGAATATTTAAGGAGATTTTAAAGGTCAATAATGAGCAGAATAATCAGCGGAAAACGACAACGCAATCAATGTCAAATAAAGGTTACGTATTGAATCAAATCTATCGGCACTCTGCATCTAGGGAAATTAACAGTTGAAAGTGTCACATAGTTACAAAACTAAAAGGATTTTCACATCACGATGACCGTGAGGGCATTTCGATGTATTTGTTGCCACAGAGATTTCCAGATTTCAGGATGCATACGGAAGAATATCTCAAGAACGTTTTGCAGGAAAATATGAATGCCTGCTCAAATCCAGTCTATTAGAAAATCGAATAATACAGAAGAGTGTACACCATGCACTTGCAATGCACTATTAATAGAATAGGAGAAATAGAATGATATACAAATGGATGGAAATTATATATACATGTAACTGTTATATACAAATATTAATATAATATTAATACAGTATTATAGTTATTATGGTGAGGTTGCATTCCGGTCATTTATTCATCATCCACGCACGAATATGTCTCAGAAAAAATAATATCCCTGGACATTAAACTCACTTTCAGGTATAGAGATGTGATTTACTTTCTGAGACAAGTGCTTGTGACCATCCACAAGAACTTGCGGTCGTCCGATGTTCAGTACTTCAGTACTTTGATTATTATTTAATCATTTCGTGATTAAAGAACCTGCTGCATTGACTGGGAGGTATGAACGTTTTCTGCGGGTAAAAAACCATTCAGACCGGTAAAGGAATGTTTTCATGGTTGGCCATATCTTCTAGGACTAAATAAACTAGAATCTGATATAATCACATGAGTATTCTCCATATCTTCGTAAATTTTCAGTAAATGACGGGACAATAAGAAATCTCTTCATCAATAAATCATTACACTTTTATTCTTTTAACAATTTTTCAACCTGAATTTCAACGGAGATGGTCCTGCCATGATACGATTTTGGAAACTGGACTTAGTCCGTAAGTCTAGTTTCACATTAATCACCATTCAAAATACTTTATTTTGGCCCAAAGGTTAATAGCAGATATTTGTATCGTTAATTTGAAAGTTAAAAATGTATTAGATTGCATTAAAATACAATGTTAAATTGAATACACAAATTAAGATATAAAAGACTTTAAGTAAAAAAACAGTTTCAGACTTATCATTTGCTGCTTCAGTAAAAAAAGACTGAACGAGGCCGGAATTTCAGTTGTATATTAACTAGAGCTTTAAAACAATGAGAGAAAATGAAAATCGACAGTATTAAAGTTGTTCTCCATTTTGTCACCAGTAACAATAAATTCACATTCAAAAAGCTTTTGAACGAGCGGTTAATATATAAGTTATCGCAAGGAAATCGGCAGAGCCGCCTATCAGCCGTACGGCAACCCCAAATAAAAATTCGGGGTTATTCGTTGAAATTCGGGTTGAAAAATTGTTAAAAAAAATAAAAGTGTGATGATAAATTGATGAAGAGATTTCTTATTGTCCCGTCATTTATTGAAAGGAACCATGATATGTGAAAACGTTTAAACTGATTTGGTTTCTCAGTGTCACTTGGAAGGAAAAAAACACAATCAGTAAACTTCTTCTGAACAACAGAAGGTATACACATACATAATTTCAAGTGTCATAATTTACCAGCAGCATTCAGTGCCCTAAAGTCCACGTTTAAAAAGTTTGAGGTGCAAAATTTACCAATTTACATCTAAAAATTCTCAAAATAGTTCTGCATATCATTCATAAAACATACGTTGATATTAAGTGTATACATCAATTATTTCCAAAGTTAAATGACGGCTCCCAGTTCATACTACAGTTGGTACGGTAGCAAATCAGGAAACCTCATAGTTATAACGCAATGTACGATGTAATACGAAAAGGAAGAGAAGCTAATCTTTCTATTAGCTGTCAACTTGATCTTTTGACAAACTTGTTAAACCAATTTTTTATATGACTGTGAAATATAGGGATATGAAAACATTGACATCCTGGAAAAAGTTCATTTAAAATATTGTAAACTCCTTCTCCACTTAAAATTCACTACATCTAACACCTAACTACGCCATATATATGGTGAACTCGACCGATACCCTCTTAATATTGGTAGTAAAATCAGAATGATAGCATATTGGATAAAAATATTAAAAGACAAACAAGAAAAACTATGCTACATTTTGTATAATATATTGCTGAAATTAGAAAGTGATTCCACTTTAAGATCTGCATGGGTCAATCATATTTCCAACATTTTTAATGAATGTGTCTTTCTTTCATATGGACTTATCATAACTTTTACAAATATGATTGGCAAAACATGTGATTAAAACAAGTATCCGAGATCAATTTATTCAAACTTGGAGTTCAAATATTGATAACTATGCATGGAAGCGCATATGGTACACCTTGTAAAGTTATTTTGTTGCAAATAAGTTGGAATTATTAGTTATGTTGTGTGTTATAAGCTGGAATCAAATTATCATGAGGAGTCAACTTGTCGCAATGATGAAGAAAACATTGCATTACAATGTCGACTTGCTAGAATAAATGTAATAACAAAGTAATAAGAAGTCGACATGTTGAATTCAACTTGTTAACTGATTAAGTCGACAACTTGCTTATTTGATGATGAGGAGAAACCACGTGACCATTTTGGAAAAAAACATACTATTAGGTCTATTTTTAAATCGATGTCCATATCAGTCGTTTTTTTAATGTGCTTCGGATGTTTGAAGCTATCCATTAAGTTCAAGTTCAAATTAAAGTTCCAGTTGATGTTCAGAGCTATTTGGTATGAAAAGGGGGAAGGCAGTCAAATATCAGAAAAAAGTTCTAAAAAAATAACAATATTTCGGATATAAGGGGGATATACCCACATCACATAGTCCGGCCGTTTATTTTCCTTAGTTTTGAAACGGAAGCAGTATCACAATAAATTCGTGGATTCCACGGAACCTCTATCTCGCATAAGATTGCTGCTGTCAGTGTAAAATTGTAATGATGACTTTAAAAGTTAATTTTTCTGTAACATACAACATTTAGATAATAGTTTTCTCTAGCTGCTTTATCTTGATATATATAGAATAAAGGACTTTTGTTTTTGATACTGACTTTATCACAGTAAAATATCAGGTGAGCCGAAGACAACAATGGGACTGATATTAAAACCCGCCATTCTGAAATTGCGTTACTTTCGCGGAAAAATAATTTGGCGCCAATTTGGAATTTTTCTTTTTCTGTTTCTTACTTGCCATTAGGGTCAGAAATAGATTTCTTTCGATTTTTCAAGCATGGTTCTTATTATCAAAGAAAATAATACTTAAACATGTTATAAATTGTCCGTCTTTTAAAAATAACGTAATGCCTAATAATAAAGTATGATCGTCGTTTAAGAATTATGCGAAATTGTCTGTTATTTTTTTCTTCTTTTTTTCCAGATAAACAAAGAATATACAAACTATATAAACAATTAATAATAAGTATCTCAAAGTTAAAACAAAATCAAGTCTAACGTTCTATCACCCTTAGGAAACCCTGTTCGAACTAAATTCCAAACGAAAGACATTTTTGACATTGTAGTTTTTTTATCTTACACATCGATGTCAACTTGCATCAGTACACAATGTACACACATTTAGTGTGTTTGAAAAAGCAATGGCGAGTTCAGCTGTGAATATTTGACTGATTAATTATTCTCTTTAAGTCAGTTAATTGTTTGACTTAACTAAAACAAGGTAAGGAAATCGTATACTTTCTTTACACAACCTTAACCAAAACTCATTCATTGTTTATAATATTATAAAAAATTGTGATGAAGTAATCCTGCAAAACTGCCAAAGGTAAATGAAAAGTCTTGTCCTAAATATCAACTTAAAACAATCTATTTCAGACTAGCATTTTAATCACTCTTATTCAAAGCATGTTCATACTGACATGAAGTGTAACTAAGTCTTACTTATGACTTGTGATCTAAAACATAATATTGTTGACTTAGCACTCAGAATCTGCTCTGAAATACTTTTATATAAATATAAAAATGCATAATTGTTAAAAAAAATAAATAGAAGAAGAAAAATATTAGACCCAGTCTTTTTTGTTCTTATCTATTTTCAAGTTCATGATTAGAACCATTTATTTATTGGTTTAGTGCTTTTTTATAATTTGAGTCCATTCATTAGAATCTGCATGGAATCAGTGAGACAAAATTTATTGTTATATTTAGTTTGTTCATACAAGAATTGCAAACTAATTTCCTTTTATTTCAAATAATGAAGAATTTACATTCAGAATACTTTCATTATGGTCTCGTTTAAGTTTAAATGAAAAGGTAGGATCAGGTATCAGTAATGAAAAGGAGTTCCTGTATTTGATCATTTTAATACTGTCTTGATCCATTATTCATGAATATTTTGGCTACCCTTGTATGATTAAAGTAGAAATTTATATTCTGTGTTGAAATAATTTGGTTACAGCAGTATAAACACTTACCAAAATATAAATATTAAATTAACTCTTGGAATAACAATATTATGGCACATACTGACATAGCCTAGGGCCTATTTGAGAATTTCACTGAGACTGAGTTCTGAAAAGTGATAAAATGTGTTTCGCTAATTTTTTTGCACATGTCTTTAGTATCAAAATATATTCAATAAAATTATTTTAATAATATCCTCATGTAAATAACAGCATATGGTGCTTAATATAATAATAGTTTGATCATGAGAGTGTCAAACAAAGGGACGTAACTCGTAAATTACTATCGGCCCCGCTTCGTCAGAAATATCGACACATCGAAGTGGCACATTTGCGTATTACAGCGTATTAAGTGGCACAAATTTGACATATCATAGTCAAAGTTATGTTACATAACATAATTTAAATTCAGCATAGCTTCCCGAGAAGTTAAGCAAGAAAATTGCGATTTAAATTTCCAGTGACCGATTTTTTTGGTCAACACCTAGACTTTGAAGACACATTTTGAGAGAAAAAATTAGTTTAATCCATAATTGAGTGGATCAATATATTTCTTATATACTCAAGAATGTTCACTTAAAAGCAAATTAGTTTTAATTCATGCAAAAAACTACAAATTCCAAAAAACGGGCTTCACTTTTTTGTAAAAAAATGCCCATATATGGTAATCACATGACTTCCATTGTTGCTTTAAGAAATGGGGTCAAACCGGGGTCAGCTTTCCGACTGTGATACTGACATTATCAGAGAGTACACATCAAAGGAAAATGCCCAAATTACCGATAAAGAAGATTAACGCCTATACAAGTTTCATAACAATTCATGGAAGTTTATTAACTTGTCAGGATAAAACAGTTTTACTTACTGCAACAAAAACCCTGTCCTGTTCCTAGCTAGTATCTATGTAGAATCACAGTGAATTATATACAAAGGAAACGCACGGGAAGGGATCCGCCAGCTAAATAAAAATTAGAAAATGAAGAAAACCTTTACCGCACTGATAGTAAGCTATGAAAGAATCCGAAATGACATGTAAAACAACTCAAACGAGAAACCTAACGATCTAAATAACGAAGACGCCGACGCCACTACTAAATACAGTATGGAGATGTGGTGTGATTGCCAATGAGACAACTAGTCGCCAGAGTTTAAATGAAGAGGATGTCAGCAATCATAGGCAGCCGTACGGCCTTCAACAAATCGTATAGTCGGCTGTAAAAGGCAACCACGTGGTGTAACGGCCTTATTTATAACAAAACAATTTACGAAAACAAATATGAAACACATGAACCAATGACAACCATTTAACTACAGGCTTTTGACTTGGGACAGGCATATGAAGACTGTGGCGGAGTTGAACATGTCTGTGAGCGCTCAACCCTAACCCTAACATGGGACCGCCGTGTAACAGCACAACAAAAACTATAAAATCAGTTGCAGCTGGCTTACTCAATAAATCGGTATTACTGACCAATATAAATTCATCAAAATCCGGCGTAAAATTCGATGCTCTGGTAAAGTAAGCTGATCTTGCTCAACGTGAGTCACCTCTCGTGTTATTCATGAAATTACAAACCCAGTGATTTGGTCTAATGTGGTAGGTCATTCTCGAGGAAAAGAGGACGGAATTGTGGTTACAAAATTGGAACATATACGTTTAGGTAAAAAAAAATCTCAGATTTAGCTGAAATCTTGTTTAGGTAAAAAATAAACTTCTCTGATTTGACTGAAAATTTGCTTAGATGAAGGATAGTCCTAGTGTTGATGCAGATTCTAGGGATTGAGGCATAGGTCAAAGGTCAAGGTCATTATTTTGATACAGTATTTATTTTATTCTTTTGCCCATTCCATTCCATTCCACTTATCCTTTCCAACTCATTTCATTCTTATTTCATTCCATTCTTATTCCATTCCATTCTTATTCCATTCCATTCTTATTCCATTCTCATTCTCCATCTCATTCCATTCTTATTCCATTCCATTCTTATTCCATTCTCATTCTCCATCTCATTCTTTGTATAAAAGTGACACCTAACATCCACGTATTCCAACATCAATCCGAATTCTGATAGCAAAAATCTTATTCGGAACGGACTCCGTATACATACTATTAGTATTTTATGGTAATTATATTACAAAATATTGATCACATGATGCTAGTATTATTAGACTTGCAATTAATTGCTTTACATCAATCCTGTTAAAAATAACATGACATTCAACATCCACGAATTCCCATCAATTAAATGTCATTAATATAATGATTATTTATTTATGCAAGGGTAATAATACTCTATGGGCTATTCGCCCTTAATAAAATTTGGAACTGCTTACATCAATCCTACACTAATTTAGTGTTTCGGCGGCTAAGTATTTATATTTGTATTGCTTTATTATTTAAATAAAGTTTGATTCTATAAATTTTTCCCGTATATTTATTGGCCCGACTCTTCAAGGATTTCCAATAAATGGGTTTAATTTCTTATTTTAGTGGAAGTTAGCAGATCTGCTAAATTCTTATGTCTTTATATGCTAATATTGGCTTGTTCTTAAAATCTCTCTGCAATCCGTATTGTGATTCAAAAGGTGCCAGTGTTTGAGTATCGCCTTTTTATCCTCCTTATTCAAGGATTATAATTTGTTGTCAAAACAAATGGAATATCATTTGCATTTCCACGTATTGATTTATTCAATAAATCTTTTCTATCAATTTGTAATGTTTCATTTACAGATTGCCTTATCTCAGCTTCTTGATTACCTCTTGCCATCAAATTCAATTTGAACTGTGAGAGTGCATGTTGTAAATCATTACTAATGTATTTCTAATGTAACGAATGACCTCTCCTTTGATGAAACCTGAAAACACGTGTGGATTATGGCAGCTTCCCTATGGAGATATAAGAATGTATTTGTAGGCTTGAAATAAATGTTCGTATCTAATATGTTAAATATAAATTCAGTTCAAATAAAGTAAAATAAATACTGTAAAATATAAATTCAGTTCAAAAAAGTAAAACAAACATTACTTTTAAACATATTTACCTATTTTATACACACAAATACACATATATACACATGTACATACATATACATTAATACAAAAATAAAATATAAAATCAAAAAATAATGACCTTGACCTTTGACCTATGCTCAATCCTAGAATCCGCACCAACACTAGGACTATTCTTCATCTATGCAAATTTTCAGCTAAATCGGAGATTTAATTTTTACCTAAAAAAACGTAAGAGGGTACGTACGTACGTACCCCTTACGATTTTTTCAGACCAGAATAAAATGATCTCCGATTGGCTTACAAATTTGCACAAACAAAGGGATGTCAGAGTTGTTACGCGGATTCTAGCAATAAAGGCCCAAATCAAAAGTCAAGGTCATAATTTCTCATTCATACAATATATATATATTAACTTTTTTAATCATCTAAATATAACAAATATAATTTATTACAACATAATATAATGAGACAGATTTTTTAACTGAATACCCTAAAAGAATTATGGCTAAGTTTGGTTAAATTTGTGTATGTAGTTTCAGAAGAAAAGAGTTTTGTGAAAGATTACAAATATTTACGAAAAAAATGGCTATAAAGGGCAATAATTCCTTTAGGGGTCAATTGACAATTTTGGTCATGTTGACTTATTTGTAGATCTTACTTTGCTGAACAATATTGCTGTTTACGGTTTATCTCAATCTATCATTAAATTTAAGATAATAACCAAAATCTTAAAAAAAATCCTTGAAATAACTAATTCAGGGCAGCAACCCAATTACGGCTTGTCTGATAAATAGATTTGTCTGAAAATTTCAGTGCAGATAGATCTTAACCTGATGAACATTTTACCCCGTCTTATTTGCTATAAATGTTTTAGTTTCAGAGATATAATCCAAAGACTGCATTTTACCCTATGTTCTATTTTAAGCCATGTTGGCCATGTTGGTTGTCACACTGGGTTATGAGACAGATTTATTTAACTGCATACCCTAAAAATTAAATAATTGTGGCTTAGTTTGTAAATTTGTCTATGTAGTTTTACAGAAGATTTTGTAAAGATTACAAACATTGACGAAATTTATTTTAAACTGACTATAAAGGAAATAACTCAGTAAGGGTCAATTGACAATATTGGTGATGTTGATTTATTTGTAGATATTACTTTGCTGAACATTATTGCTGTTTACAGTTTATCTCAATCTATAATAATATTCAAGATAATAACCAAAACTGAAAAATTTCCTTGATTTAACTTCTTCCTGGGCATTGGAATTCAGTAAAATGTGGAATGGAATATGGAATGGAATGGAATGAAATGTGGAATGTTATATGGAATGGAATGGAATGGAATGGATTGAAATATGGTATGGAATATGGAATGGAATGGAAAGGAAACGAGTGAAATGTATTATGGTATATGGAATGGAATATAATTGAATGGCGTTAAATCTGGTATGGAATATGGAATGGATTGGAATGGAATGGCGTTAAATGTGGTATGGAATATGGAATGGAATGGAATGGAGTGAAATGTTGTATAGAATATGGAACGGATTGTAATGGAATTTGAATGAGAATAAGAATGGAATGAGATGGAGAATGGAATGGAATAAGAATGGACTGAGTTGGAATGGATAATTGGAATGGAATGGAATGGGCAAAAGAATAAAATCTATACTGTAAAATATAAATTCAGTTCAAATAAAGTAAAATAAATACTGTAAAATATAAATTCAGTTCAAATAAAGTGAAATAAATACTGTAAAATATAAATTCAGTTCAAATAAAGTAAAATAAATACTGTAAAATATAAATTCAGTTCAAATAAAGTAAAATGAATACTGTAAAATATAAATTCAGTTCAAATAAAGTAAAATAAACATTACTTTTTAACATATATACCTATTTTATACACACAAATACACATATATACACATGTACATACATATACATTAATACAAAAATAAAAATATAAAATCAAAATAATGACCTTGACCTTTGACCTATGCCTCAATCCTAGAATCCGCACCAACACTAGGACTATTCTTCATCTATGCAAATTTTCAGCTAAATCGGAGATGTTATTTTTTACCTAAAAAAACGTAAGGGGTACACGTACGTACCCTTACGATTTTTTCAGACCAAAATAAAATGATCTCCGATTGGCTTAAAATTTGCACAAACAAAGGGATGTCAGAGTGGTTCCGCGGATTCTAGCAACAAATGCCCAAATCAAAAGTCTCATTTATACAATATATATATATTAACTTTTTTAATCATCTAAATATAACAAATATAATTTATTACAACATAATATAATGAGACAGATTTTTTAACTGAATACCCTAAAAGAATTGTGGCTTAGTTTGGTTAAATTTGTGTATGTAGTTTCAGAAGAAAAGAGTTTTGTGAAAATTACAAATATTTACGAAAAAAAAAAAAAAAAATGGCTATAAAGGGCAATAATTCCTTTAGGGGTCAATTGACAATTTTGGTCATGTTGACTTATTTGTAGATCTTACTTTGCTGAACAATATTGCTGTTTACGGTTTATCTCAATCTATCATTAAATTCAAGATAATAACCAAAATCTTAAAAAAAATCCTTGAAATAACTAATTCAGGGCAGCAACCCAATTACGGCTTGTCTGATAAATAGATTTGTCTGAAAATTTCAGTGCAGATAGATCTTAACCTGATGAACATTTTACCTCGTCTTATTTGCTATAAATGTTTTAGTTTCAGAGATATAATCCAAAGACTGCATTTTACCCTATGTTCTGTTCTAAGCCATGTTGGCCATGTTGGTTGTCACACTGGGTCATGAGACAGATTTATTTAACTGCATACCCTAAAATTAAATAATTGTGGCTTAGTTTGTAAATTTGTCTATGTAGTTTTACAGAAGATTTTGTAAAAGATTACAAACATTGACGAAATTTATTTTAAACGGACTATAAAGGGCAATAACTCCTTAAGAGGTCAATTGACAATATTGGTGATGTTGATATATTTGTAGATATTACTTTGCTGAACATTATTGCTGTTTACAGTTTATCTCAATCTGTAATAATATTCAAGATAATAACTGAAAAATTTCCTTGATTTAAAACTGAAAAATTTCAAGGAATGGAATGGAATGGAATGGAGTGAAATGTGGAATGTAATATGGAATGAAATGGAATGGAATGGATTGAAATGTGGTATGGAATATGGAATGGAATGGAATGGAAAGGAGTGAAATGTGGAATGTAATATGGAATGGAATGGAATGGAATGGATTGAAATGTGGTATGGAATATGGAATGGAATGGAATGGAAAGGAGTGAAATGTGGTATGGTATATGGAATGGAATATAATGGAATGGCTTGATTTAACTTCTTCCGGGCATTGGAATTGAGTGAAATGTGGAATGAAATATGGAATGGAATGGATAAGTGGAATGGAATGGAATGGGAAAAAGAATTAAATAAATACTGTCAAATATAAATTCAGTTCAAATAAAGTAAAATAAATACTGTAAAATATAAATTCAGTTTAAATAAAGTAAAATAAACATTACTTTTAAACATATGTACCTATTTTATACACACAAATACACATATATACACATGTACATACATATACATTAATACTAAAAAATTAAAATATAAAATCAAAATAATGACCATGACCTTTGACCTCCCTATGCCTCAATTCCTAGAATCTGCATCAGCACTAGGACCATCCTTCATCTATGCAAATTTTCAGTCAAATCAGAGAAGTATTGTTTTTTTACCTAAGAAAAACCCAAAATAATGACCTTGACCTTTGACCTATGCCTCAATCCCTAGAATCCGCATCAACACTAGGACTATTCTTCATCTATGCAAATTTTCAGCTAAATCAGAGATTTATTTTTTTACCTAAAACGTACGTACCCTTACGATTTTTTTCAGACCAAAATAAAATGATCTCCGATTGGCTTACAAATTTGCACAAACAAAGGATGTCAGATAGCTTACGCGGATTCTAGCAATAAAGGCCCAAATCAAAAGTCAAGGTCATAATTTCTCATTATACAATAGATATATAATAAATATTTTTAATCATCTAAATATAACAAAAATAATTTAGTACAATATAACATAATGAGACAGATTTTTAACTGAATACCCTAAAAGAATTGTGGCTGTTTGGTTAAATTTGTGTATGTAGTTTCAGAAGAGAAGAGTTTTGTGAAAGATTACAAATATTTACGAAAAAAAAAAAAAAAAAATGGCTATAAAGGGCAATAATTCCTTTAGGGGTCAATTGACAATTTTGGTCATGTTGACTTATTTGTAGATCTTACTTTGCTGAACATTATTGCTGTTTACGGTTTATCTCAAGCTATCATTAAATCAAGATAATAACCAAAACTAAAAAAAAATCCTTAAAATAACTAATTCAGGGCAGCAACCCAATTGCGGGTTGTCTGATAAATAGATTTGTCTGAAAATTTCAGTGCAGATAGATCTTAACCTGATGAACATTTTACCCCGTCTTATTTGCTATAAATGTTTTAGTTTCAGAGATATAATCCAAAGACTGCATTTTACCCTATGTTCTATTCTAAGCCATGTTGGCCATGTTGGTTGTCACACTGGGTCATGAGACAGATTTATTTAACTGCATACCCTAAAATTAAATAATTGTGGCTAAGTTTGTAAATTTGTCTATGTAGTTTTACAGAAGATTTTTGTAAAGATTACAAACATTGACGAAATTTATTTTTAAACGGACTATAAAGGGCAATAACTCCTTAAGAGGTCAATTGACAATATTGGTGATGTTGATATATTTGTAGATATTACTTTTCTGAACATTATTGCTGTTTACAGTTTATCTCAATCTGTAATAATATTCAAGATAATAACCAAAACTGAAAAATTTCCTTGATTTAACTTCTTCCGGGGCATTGGAATTAAGTGAAATGTGGAATGGAATATGGAATAAAATGGAATGGAATGGAGTGAAATGTGGAATAGAATATGGAATGGAATGGAATGGAATGGAGTGAAATGTGGAATGTAATATGGAATGGAATGGAATGGATTGAAATGTGGTATGGAATATGGAATGGAATGGAATGGAATGGAATGGAATGGAAATGTGGTATGGTATATGGAATGGAATAGATTGGAATGGCGTGAAATGTGGTATGGAATATGGAATGGATTGGAATGTAATGGCGTTAAATCTGGTATGGAATATGGAATGGAATGGAATGGAGTGAAATGTTGTATGGAATATGGAATGGAATAGAATGGAATGAGAATGAGAATAGAATGGAATGGAATGAGAATGAGAATAAGAATGGAATGAGATGGAGAATGGAATGGAATGAGTTGGAATGGATAAGTGGAATGGAATGGAATGGGAAAAAGAATAAAATAAATACTGTTAAATATAAATTCAGTTCAAATAAAGTAAAATAATTACTGTAAAATATAAATTCAGTTCAAATAAAGTAAAATAAATACTGTAAAATATAAATTCAGTTTAAATAAAGTAAAATAAACATTACTTTTAAACATATGTACCTATTTCATACACACAAATACACATATATACACATGTACATACATATACATTAATACTAAAAATTAAAATATAAAATCAAAATAATGACCATGACCTTTGACCTCCTATGCCTCAATCCTTAGAATCTGCATCAGCACTAGGACCATCCTTCATCTATGCAAATTTTCAGTCAAATCAGAGAAGTATTGTTTTTACCTAAGAAAACCCAAAATAATGACCTTGACCTTTGACCTATGCCTCAATCCTAGAAACCAAAATCAACACTAGGACTATTCTTCATCTATGCAAATTTTCAGCTAAATCAGAGATTTATTTTTTACCTAAAACGTACGTACCCCTTAAGATTTTTTCAGACCAAAATAAAATGATCTCCGATTGGCTTACAAATTTGCACAAACAAAGGATGTCAGATAGCTTACGCGGATTCTAGCAATAAACGCCCAAATCAAAAGTCAAGGTCATAATTTCTCATTATACAATAGATATATAATAAATATTTTTAATCATCTAAATATAACAAAAATAATTTATTACAATATAATATAATGAGACAGATTTTTTAACTGAATACCCTAAAACAATTGTGGCTGTTTGGTTAAATTTGTGTATGTAGTTTCAGAAGAGAAGAGTTTTGTGAAAGATTACAAATATTTACGAAAAAAAAAAAAAAATGGCTATAAAGGGCAATAATTCCTTTAGGGTCAATTGACAATTTTGGTCATGTTGACTTATTTGTAGATCTTACTTTGCTGAACACTATTGCTGTTTACGGTTTATCTCAAGCTATCATTAAATCAAGATAATAACCAAAAACTAAAAAAAAATCCTTAAAATAACTAATTCAGGGGCAGCAACCCAATTACGGGTTGTCTGATAAATAGATTTGTCTGAAAATTTCAGTGCAGATAGATCTTAACCTGATGAACATTTTTACCCCGTCTTATTTGCTATAAATGTTTTAGTTTCAGAGATATAATCCAAAGACTGCATTTTACCCCTATGTTCTATTTTAAGCCATGTTGGCCATGTTGGTTGTCACACTGGGTCATGAGACAGATTTATTTAACTGCATACCCTAAAATTAAATAATTGTGGCTAAGTTTGTAAATTTGTCTATGTAGTTTTACAGAAGATTTTGTAAAAGATTACAAACATTGACGAAATTTATTTTAAACGGACTATAAAGGGCAATAACTCCTTAAGAGTTCAATTGACAATATTGGTGATGTTGATATATTTGTAGATATTACTTTTCTGAACATTATTGCTGTTTACAGTTTATCTCAATCTGTAATAATATTCAAGATAATAACCAAAACTGAAAAATTTCCTTGATTTAACTTCTTCCGGGGCATTGGAATTGAGTGAAATGTGGAATGGAATATGAATGGAATGAAATGGAATGGAGTGAAACGTGGAATAGAATATGGAATGGAATGGAATGGAATGGAGTGAAATGTGGAATGTAATATGGAATGGAATGGAATGGAATGGATTGAAATGTGGTATGGAATATGGAATGGAATGGAATGGAAAGGAGTGAAATGTGGAATGTAATATGGAATGGAATGGAATGGATTGAAATGTGGTATGGAATATGGAATGGAATGGAATGGAAAGGAGTGAAATGTGGTATGGTATATGGAATGGAATATAATGGAATGGCGTGAAATGTGGTATGGAATATGGAATGGATTGGAATGTAATGGCGTTAAATCTGGTATGGAATATGGAATGGAATGGAATGGAGTGAAATGTTGTATGGAATATGGAATGGAATAGAATGGAATGAGAATGAGAATAGAATGGAATGGAATGAGAATGAGAATAAGAATGGAATGAGATGGAGAATGGAATGGAATGAGTTGGAATGGATAAGTGGAATGAAATGGAATGGGCAAAAAGAATAAAATAAATACTGTCAAATATAAATTCAATTCATATAAAGTAAAATAATTACTGTAAAATATAAATTCAGTTCAAATAAAGTAAAATAAATACTGTAAAATATAAATTCAGTTTAAATAAAGTAAAATAAACATTACTTTTAAACATATGTACCTATTTCATACACACAAATACACATATATACACATGTACATACATATACATTAATACTAAAAATTAAAATATAAAATCAAAATAATGACCATGACCTTTGACCTTCCTATGCCTCAATCCTAGAATCTGCATCAGCACTAGGACCATCCTTCATCTATGCAAATTTTCAGTCAAATCAGAGAAGTATTGTTTTTACCTAAGAAAACCCAAAATAATGACCTTGACCTTTGACCTATGCCTCAATCCTAGAATCCGCATCAACACTAGGACTATTCTTCATCTATGCAAATTTTCAGCTAAATCAGAGATTTATTTTTTACCTAAAACGTACGTACCCTTACGATTTTTTCAGACCAAAATAAAATGATCTCCGATTGGCTTACAAATTTGCACAAACAAAGGATGTCAGATAGCTTACGCGGATTCTAGCAATAAAGGCCCAAATCAAAAGTCAAGGTCATAATTTCTCATTATACAATAGATATATAATAAATATTTTTCATCATCTAAATATAACAAAATAATTTATTACAATATAATATAATGAGACAGATTTTTAACTGAATACCCTAAAAGAATTGTGACTGTTTGGTTAAATTTGTGTATGTAGTTTCAGAAGAGAAGAGTTTTGTGAAAGATTACAAATATTTACGAAAAAAAAAAAATAAAAAAAATGGCTATAAAGGGCAATAATTCCTTTAGGGGTCAATTGACAATTTTGGTCATGTTGACTTATTTGTAGATCTTACTTTGCTGAACATTATTGCTGTTTACGGTTTATCTCAAGCTATCATTAAATCAAGATAATAACCAAAAACTAAAAAAAAAAAATCCTTAAAATAACTAATTCAGGGGCAGCAACCCAATTACGGGTTGTCTGATAAATAGATTTGTCTGAAAATTTCAGTGCAGATAGATCTTAACCTGATGAACATTTTTACCCCGTCTTATTTGCTATAAATGTTTTAGTTTCAGAGATATAATCCAAAGACTGCATTTTACCCCTATGTTCTATTTTAAGCCATGTTGGCCATGTTGGTTGTCACACTGGGTCATGAGACAGATTTATTTAACTGCATACCCTAAAAATTAAATAATTGTGGCTAAGTTTGTAAATTTGTCTATGTAGTTTTACAGAAGATTTTGTAAAGATTACAAACATTGACGAAATTTATTTTAAACGGACTATAAAGGGCAATAACTCCTTAAGAGTTCAATTGACAATATTGGTGATGTTGATATATTTGTAGATATTACTTTTCTGAACATTATTGCTGTTTACAGTTTATCTCAATCTGTAATAATATTCAAGATAATAACCAAAACTGAAAAATTTCCTTGATTTAACTTCTTCCGGGGCATTGGAATTGAGTGAAATGTGGAATGGAAATGGAATGGAATGGAATGGAATGGAATGGAGTGAAATGTGGAATAGAATATGGAATGGAATGGAATGGAATGGAGTGAAATGTGGAATGTAATATGGAATGGAATGGAATGGAATGGATTGAAATGTGGTATGGAATATGGAATGGAATGGAATGGAAAGGAGTGAAATGTGGAATGTAATATGGAATGGAATGGAATGGAATGGAATGGATTGAAATGTGGAATAGAATATGGAATGGAATGGAATGGAATGGAGTGAAATGTGGAATGTAATATGGAATGGAATGGAATGGAATGGCGTGAAATGTGGTATGGAATATGGAATGGATTGGAATGTAATGGCGTTAAATCTGGTATGGAATATGGAATGGAATGGAATGGAGTGAAATGTTGTATGGAATATGGAAGGAATAGAATGGAATGAGAATGAGAATAGAATGGAATGGAATGAGAATGAGAATAAGAATGGAATGAGATGGAGAATGGAATGGAATGAGTTGGAATGGATAAGTGGAATGGAATGGAATGGGAAAAAGAATAAAATAAATACTGTCAAATATAAATTCAGTTCAAATAAAGTAAAATAATTACTGTAAAATATAAATTCAGTTCAAATAAAGTAAAATAAATACTGTAAAATATAAATTCAGTTTAAATAAAGTAAAATAAACATTACTTTTAAACATATGTACCTATTTCATACACACAAATACACATATATACACATGTACATACATATACATTAATACTAAAAATTAAAATATAAAATCAAAATAATGACCATGACCTTTGACCTCCTATGCCTCAATCCCTAGAATCTGCATCAGCACTAGGACCAGCCTTCATCTATGCAAATTTTCAGTCAAATCAGAGAAGTATTGTTTTTACCTAAGAAAACCCAAAATAATGACCTTGACCTTGACCTATGCCTCAATCCCTAGAATCCGCATCAACACTAGGACTATTCTTCATCTATGCAAATTTTCAGCTAAATCAGAGATTTATTTTTTACCTAAAACGTACGTACCCTTACGATTTTTTTCAGACCAAAATAAAATGATCTCCGATTGGCTTACAAATTTGCACAAACAAAGGATGTCAGATAGCTTACGCGGATTCTAGCAATAAAGGCCCAAATCAAAAGTCAAGGTCATAATTTCTCATTATACAATAGATATATAATAAATATTTTTTAATCATCTAAATATAACAAAAATAATTTATTACAATATAATATAATGAGACAGATTTTTAACTGAATACCCTAAAAGAATTGTGGCTGTTTGGTTAAATTTGTGTATGTAGTTTCAGAAGAGAAGAGTTTTGTGAAAGATTACAAATATTTACGAAAAAAAAATAAAAAAAATGGCTATAAAGGGCAATAATTCCTTTAGGGGTCAATTGACAATTTTGGTCATGTTGACTTATTTGTAGATCTTACTTTGCTGAACATTATTGCTGTTTACGGTTTATCTCAAGCTATCATTAAATCAAGATAATAACCAAAAACTAAAAAAAAATCCTTAAAATAACTAATTCAGGGGCAGCAACCCAATTACGGGTTGTCTGATAAATAGATTTGTCTGAAAATTTCAGTGCAGATAGATCTTAACCTGATGAACATTTTTACCCCGTCTTATTTGCTATAAATGTTTTAGTTTCAGAGATATAATCCAAAGACTGCATTTTACCCCTATGTTCTATTTTAAGCCATGTTGGCCATGTTGGTTGTCACACTGGGTCATGAGACAGATTTATTTAACTGCATACCCTAAAAATTAAATAATTGTGGCTAAGTTTGTAAATTTGTCTATGTAGTTTTACAGAAGATTTTGTAAAGATTACAAACATTGACGAAATTTATTTTAAACGGACTATAAAGGGCAATAACTCCTTAAGAGGTCAATTGACAATATTGGTGATGTTGATATATTTGTAGATATTACTTTTCTGAACATTATTGCTGTTTACAGTTTATCTCAATCTGTAATAATATTCAAGATAATAACCAAAAACTGAAAAATTTCCTTGATTTAACTTCTTCCGGGGCATTGGAATTGAGTGAAATGTGGAATGGAATATGGAATGGAATGGAATGGAATGGAGTGAAATGTGGAATAGAATATGGAATGGAATGGAATGGAATGGAGTGAAATGTGGAATGTAATATGGAATGGAATGGAATGGAATGGATTGAAATGTGGTATGGAATATGGAATGGAATGGAATGGAAAGGAGTGAAATGTGGAATGTAATATGGAATGGAATGGAATGGAATGGATTGAAATGTGGTATGGAATATGGAATGGAATGGAATGGAAAGGAGTGAAATGTGGTATGGTATGTGGAATGGAATGGAATGGAAAGGAGTGAAATGTGGAATGTAATATGGAATGGAATGGAAAGGAGTGAAATGTGGAATGTAATATGGAATGGAATGGAATGGAAAGGAGTGAAATGTGGTATGGTATATGGAATGAAATATAATGGAATGGCGTGAAATGTGGTATGGAATATGGAATGGATTGGAATGTAATGGCGTTAAATCTGGTATGGAATATGGAATGGAATGGAATGGAGTGAAATGTTGTATGGAATATGGAAGGAATAGAATGGAATGAGAATGAGAATAGAATGGAATGGAATGAGAATGAGAATAAGAATGGAATGAGATGGAGAATGGAATGGAATGAGTTGGAATGGATAAGTGGAATGGAATGGAATGGGAAAAAGAATAAAATAAATACTGTCAAATATAAATTCAGTTCAAATAAAGTAAAATAATTACTGTAAAATATAAATTCAGTTCAAATAAAGTAAAATAAATACTGTAAAATATAAATTCAGTTTAAATAAAGTAAAATAAACATTACTTTTAAACATATGTACCTATTTCATACACACAAATACACATATATACACATGTACATACATATACATTAATACTAAAAATTAAAATATAAAATCAAAATAATGACCATGACCTTTGACCTCCTATGCCTCAATCCCTAGAATCTGCATCAGCACTAGGACCAGCCTTCATCTATGCAAATTTTCAGTCAAATCAGAGAAGTATTGTTTTTACCTAAGAAAACCCAAAATAATGACCTTGACCTTTGACCTATGCCTCAATCCCTAGAATCCGCATCAACACTAGGACTATTCTTCATCTATGCAAATTTTCAGCTAAATCAGAGATTTATGTTTTTTACCTAAAAACGTACGTACCCCTTACGATTTTTTTCAGACCAAAATAAAATGATCTCCGATTGGCTTACAAATTTGCACAAACAAAGTGATGTCAGATAGCTTACGCGGATTCTAGCAATAAAGGCCCAAATCAAAAGTCAAGGTCATAATTTCTCATTATACAATAGATATATAATAAATATTTTTTAATCATCTAAATATAACAAAAATAATTGATTACAATATAATATAATGAGACAGATTTTTTTAACTGAATACCCTAAAAGAATTGTGGCTGTTTGGTTAAATTTGTGTATGTAGGTTCAGAAGAGAAGAGTTTTGTGAAAGATTACAAATATTTACGAAAAAAAAATTTAAAAAAATGGCTATAAAGGGCAATAATTCCTTTAGGGGTCAATTGACAATTTTGGTCATGTTGACTTATTTGTAGATCTTACTTTGCTGAACATTATTGCTGTTTACGGTTTATCTCAAGCTATCATTAAATCAAGATAATAACCAAAACTAAAAAAAATCCTTAAAATAACTAATTCAGGGCAGCAACCCAATTACGGGTTGTCTGATAAATAGATTTGTCTGAAAATTTCAGTGCAGATAGATCTTAACCTGATGAACATTTTACCCCGTCTTATTTGCTATAAATGTTTTAGTTTCAGAGATATAATCCAAAGACTGCATTTTACCCTATGTTCTATTTTAAGCCATGTTGGCCATGTTGGTTGTCACACTGGGTCATGAGACAGATTTATTTAACTGCATACCCTAAAAATTAAATAATTGTGGCTAAGTTTGTAAATTTGTCTATGTAGTTTTACAGAAGATTTTGTAAAGATTACAAACATTGACGAAATTTATTTTTAAACGGACTATAAAGGGCAATAACTCCTTAAGAGGTCAATTGACAATATTGGTGATGTTGATATATTTGTAGATATTACTTTTCTGAACATTATTGCTGTTTACAGTTTATCTCAATCTGTAATAATATTCAAGATAATAACCAAAAACTGAAAAATTTCCTTGATTTAACTTCTTCCGGGGCATTGGAATTGAGTGAAATGTGGAATGGAATATGGAATGGAATGGAATGGAATGGAGTGAAATGTGGAATAGAATATGGAATGGAATGGAATGGAATGGAGTGAAATGTGGAATGTAATATGGAATGGAATGGAATGGAATGGATTGAAATGTGGTATGGAATATGGAATGGAATGGAATGGAAAGGAGTGAAATGTGGAATGGTAATATGGAATGGAATGGAATGGAATGGAGTGAAATGTGGTATGGAATATGGAATGGAATGGAATGGAATGGAGTGAAATGTGGAATGGTAATATGGAATGGAATGGAATGGAATGGCGTGAAATGTGGTATGGAATATGGAATGGATTGGAATGGTAATGGCGTTAAATCTGGTATGGAATATGGAATGGAATGGAATGGAGTGAAATGTTGTATGGAATATGGAAGGAATAGAATGGAATGAGAATGAGAATAGAATGGAATGGAATGAGAATGAGAATAAGAATGGAATGAGATGGAGAATGGAATGGAATGAGTTGGAATGGATAAGTGGAATGGAATGGAATGGGAAAAAGAATAAAATAAATACTGTCAAATATAAATTCAGTTCAAATAAAGTAAAATAATTACTGTAAAATATAAATTCAGTTCAAATAAAGTAAAATAAATACTGTAAAATATAAATTCAGTTTAAATAAAGTAAAATAAACATTACTTTTAAACATATGTACCTATTTTATACACACAAATACACATATATACACATGTACATACATATACATTAATACTAAAAATTAAAATATAAAATCAAAATAATGACCATGACCTTTGACCTCCCTATGCCTCAATCCCTAGAATCTGCATCAGCACTAGGACCATCCTTCATCTATGCAAATTTTCAGTCAAATCAGAGAAGTATTGTTTTTTTACCTAAGAAAACCCAAAATAATGACCTTGACCTTTGACCTATGCCTCAATCCCTAGAATCCGCATCAACACTAGGACTATTCTTCATCTATGCAAATTTTCAGCTAAATCAGAGATTTATTTTTTTTACCTAAAAACGTACGTACCCCTTACGATTTTTTTTCAGACCAAAATAAAAATGATCTCCGATTGGCTTACAAATTTGCACAAACAAAGGGATGTCAGATAGCTTACGCGGATTCTAGCAATAAAGGCCCAAATCAAAAGTCAAGGTCATAATTTCTCATTATACAATAGATATATAATAAATATTTTTTAATCATCTAAATATAACAAAAATAATTTATTACAATATAATATAATGAGACAGATTTTTTTAACTGAATACCCTAAAAGAATTGTGGCTGTTTGGTTAAATTTGTGTATGTAGTTTCAGAAGAGAAGAGTTTTGTGAAAGATTACAAATATTTACGAAAAAAAAAAAAAAAAAATGGCTATAAAGGGCAATAATTCCTTTAGGGGTCAATTGACAATTTTGGTCATGTTGACTTATTTGTAGATCTTACTTTGCTGAACATTATTGCTGTTTACGGTTTATCTCAAGCTATCATTAAATCAAGATAATAACAAAAACTAAAAAAAATCCTTAAAATAACTAATTCAGGGCAGCAACCCAATTACGGGTTGTCTGATAAATAGATTTGTCTGAAAATTTCAGTGCAGATAGATCTTAACCTGATGAACATTTTACCCCGTCTTATTTGCTATAAATGTTTTAGTTTCAGAGATATAATCCAAAGACTGCATTTTACCCTATGTTCTATTTTAAGCCATGTTGGCCATGTTGGTTGTCACACTGGGTCATGAGACAGATTTATTTAACTGCATACCCTAAAAATTAAATAATTGTGGCTAAGTTTGTAAATTTGTCTATGTAGTTTTACAGAAGATTTTTGTAAAAGATTACAAACATTGACGAAATTTATTTTAAACGGACTATAAAGGGCAATAACTCCTTAAGAGGTCAATTGACAATATTGGTGATGTTGATATATTTGTAGATATTACTTTTCTGAACATTATTGCTGTTTACAGTTTATCTCAATCTGTAATAATATTCAAGATAATAACCAAAAACTGAAAAATTTCCTTGATTTAACTTCTTCCGGGGCATTGGAATTGAGTGAAATGTGGAATGGAATATGGAATGGAATGGAATGGAATGGAGTGAAACGTGGAATAGAATATGGAATGGAATGGAATGGAATGGAGTGAAATGTGGAATGTAATATGGAATGGAATGGAATGGAATGGATTGAAATGTGGTATGGAATATGGAATGGAATGGAATGGAAAGGAGTGAAATGTGGAATGTAATATGGAATGGAATGGAATGGAATGGATTGAAATGGAATGGAATATGGAATGGAATGGAATGAAATGTATGGTATGGAATATGAATGGAATGGAATGGAATGTGAAATGTGGAATGTAATATGGAATGGAATATGGAATGGAATGGAATGGATTGAAATGGTATGGAATATGGAATGGAATGGAATGGAAAGGATGAAATGGAATGGAATGGAATGGAATATAATGGAATGGCGTGAAATGTGGTATGGAATATGGAATGGATTGGAATGTAATGGCGTTAAATCTGGTATGGAATATGGAATGGAATGGAATGGAGTGAAATGTTGTATGGAATATGGAAGGAATAGAATGGAATGAGAATGAGAATAGAATGGAATGGAATGAGAATGAGAATAAGAATGGAATGAGATGGAGAATGGAATGGAATGAGTTGGAATGGATAAGTGGAATGGAATGGAATGGGAAAAAGAATAAAATAAATACTGTCAAATATAAATTCAGTTCAAATAAAGTAAAATAATTACTGTAAAATATAAATTCAGTTCAAATAAAGTAAAATAAATACTGTAAAATATAAATTCAGTTTAAATAAAGTAAAATAAACATTACTTTTAAACATATGTACCTATTTTATACACACAAATACACATATATACACATGTACATACATATACATTAATACTAAAAAATTAAAATATAAAATCAAAATAATGACCATGACCTTTGACCTCCCTATGCCTCAATCCCTAGAATCTGCATCAGCACTAGGACCATCCTTCATCTATGCAAATTTTCAGTCAAATCAGAGAAGTATTGTTTTTACCTAAGAAAACCCAAAATAATGACCTTGACCTTTGACCTATGCCTCAATCCCTAGAATCCGCATCAACACTAGGACTATTCTTCATCTATGCAAATTTTCAGCTAAATCAGAGATTTATTTTTTACCTAAAACGTACGTACCCCTTACGATTTTTTCAGACCAAAATAAAATGATCTCCGATTGGCTTACAAATTTGCACAAACAAAGGATGTCAGATAGCTTACGCGGATTCTAGCAATAAAGGCCCAAATCAAAAGTCAAGGTCATAATTTCTCATTATACAATAGATATATAATAAACATTTTTAATCATCTAAATATAACAAAAATAATTTATTACAATATAATATAATGAGACAGATTTTTTAACTGAATACCCTAAAAGAATTGTGGCTGTTTGGTTAAATTTGTGTATGTAGTTTCAGAAGAGAAGAGTTTTGTGAAAGATTACAAATATTTACGAAAAAAATTTAAAAAATGGCTATAAAG
Organism: Mytilus coruscus; assembly: GCA_017311375.1. Classification (NCBI taxonomy): domain Eukaryota; kingdom Metazoa; phylum Mollusca; class Bivalvia; order Mytilida; family Mytilidae; genus Mytilus; species Mytilus coruscus. The sequence continues at coordinate 32,732 of JAASAO010000383.1, forward strand.
GGCAATAATTCCTTTAGGGTCAATTGACAATTTTGGTCATGTTGACTTATTTGTAGATCTTACTTTGCTGAACATTATTGCTGTTTACGGTTTATCTCAAGCTATCATTAAATCAAGATAATAACCAAAACTAAAAAAAAATCCTTAAAATAACTAATTCAGGGCAGCAACCCAATTACGGGTTGTCTGATAAATAGATTTGTCTGAAAATTTCAGTGCAGATAGATCTTAACCTGATGAACATTTTACCCCGTCTTATTTGCTATAAATGTTTTAGTTTCAGAGATATAATCCAAAGACTGCATTTTACCCTATGTTCTATTTTAAGCCATGTTGGCCATGTTGGTTGTCACACTGGGTCATGAGACAGATTTATTTAACTGCATACCCTAAAAATTAAATAATTGTGGCTAAGTTTGTAAATTTGTCTATGTAGTTTTACAGAAGATTTTGTAAAAGATTACAAACATTGACGAAATTTATTTTAAACGGACTATAAAGGGCAATAACTCCTTAAGAGGTCAATTGACAATATTGGTGATGTTGATATATTTGTAGATATTACTTTTCTGAACATTATTGCTGTTTACAGTTTATCTCAATCTGTAATAATATTCAAGATAATAACCAAAACTGAAAAATTTCCTTGATTTAACTTCTTCCGGGGCATTGGAATTGAGTGAAATGTGGAATGGAATATGGAATGGAATGGAATGGAATGGAGTGAAATGTGGAATAGAATATGGAATGGAATGGAATGGAATGGAGTGAAATGTGGAATGTAATATGGAATGGAATGGAATGGAATGGATTGAAATGTGGTATGGAATATGGAATGGAATGGAATGGAAAGGAGTGAAATGTGGAATGTAATATGGAATGGAATGGAATGGAATGGATTGAAATGTGGTATGGAATATGGAATGGAATGGAATGGAAAGGATGAAATGGTATGGTATATGGAAATGGAATGGAATATGGAATATGGAATGGAATGGAATGGAATGGATTGAAATGTGGTATGGAATATGGAATGGAATGGAATGGAAAGGAGTGAAATGTGGTATGGTATATGGAATGGAATATAATGGAATGGCGTGAAATGTGGTATGGAATATGGAATGGATTGGAATGTAATGGCGTTAAATCTGGTATGGAATATGGAATGGAATGGAATGGAGTGAAACGTGGAATATAATGGAATGGAATGGAATGTAATATGGAATATGGAATGGATATGGAATGTAATGGGCGTTAATATGGAATGGAATATGGAATATGGAATGGAATGGAATGGAGTGAAATGTGGAATGTAATATGGAATGGAATGAATGGAATGGCGTGAAATGTGGTATGGAATATGGAATGGATTGGAATGTAATGGCGTTAAATCTGGTATGGAATATGGAATGGAATGGAATGGAGTGAAATGTTGTATGGAATATGGAAGAATAGAATGGAATGAGAATGAGAATAGAATGGAATGGAATGAGAATGAGAATAAGAATGGAATGAGATGGAGAATGGAATGGAATGAGTTGGAATGGATAAGTGGAATGGAATGGAATGGGAAAAAGAATAAAATAAATACTGTCAAATATAAATTCAGTTCAAATAAAGTAAAATAATTACTGTAAAATATAAATTCAGTTCAAATAAAGTAAAATAAATACTGTAAAATATAAATTCAGTTTAAATAAAGTAAAATAAACATTACTTTTAAACATATGTACCTATTTCATACACACAAATACACATATATACACATGTACATACATATACATTAATACTAAAAATTAAAATATAAAATCAAAATAATGACCATGACCTTTGACCTCCCTATGCCTCAATCCCTAGAATCTGCATCAGCACTAGGACCAGCCTTCATCTATGCAAATTTTCAGTCAAATCAGAGAAGTATTGTTTTTACCTAAGAAAACCCAAAATAATGACCTTGACCTTTGACCTATGCCTCAATCCCTAGAATCCGCATCAACACTAGGACTATTCTTCATCTATGCAAATTTTCAGCTAAATCAGAGATTTATTTTTTACCTAAAACGTACGTATCCCTTACGATTTTTTTCAGACCAAAATAAAATGATCTCCGATTGGCTTACAAATTTGCACAAACAAAGGATGTCAGATAGCTTACGCGGATTCTAGCAATAAAGGCCCAAATCAAAAGTCAAGGTCATAATTTCTCATTATACAATAGATATATAATAAATATTTTTAATCATCTAAATATAACAAAAATAATTTATTACAATATAATATAATGAGACAGATTTTTTAACTGAATACCCTAAAAGAATTGTGGCTGTTTGGTTAAATTTGTGTATGTAGTTTCAGAAGAGAAGAGTTTTGTGAAAGATTACAAATATTTACGAAAAAAATTTAAAAAATGGCTATAAAGGGCAATAATTCCTTTAGGGTCAATTGACAATTTTGGTCATGTTGACTTATTTGTAGATCTTACTTTGCTGAACATTATTGCTGTTTACGGTTTATCTCAAGCTATCATTAAATCAAGATAATAACCAAAACTAAAAAAAATCCTTAAAATAACTAATTCAGGGCAGCAACCCAATTACGGGTTGTCTGATAAATAGATTTGTCTGAAAATTTCAGTGCAGATAGATCTTAACCTGATGAACATTTTACCCCGTCTTATTTGCTATAAATGTTTTAGTTTCAGAGATATAATCCAAAGACTGCATTTTACCCCTATGTTCTATTTTAAGCCATGTTGGCCATGTTGGTTGTCACACTGGGTCATGAGACAGATTTATTTAACTGCATACCCTAAAATTAAATAATTGTGGCTAAGTTTGTAAATTTGTCTATGTAGTTTTACAGAAGATTTTTGTAAAGATTACAAACATTGACGAAATTTATTTTAAACGGACTATAAAGGGCAATAACTCCTTAAGAGGTCAATTGACAATATTGGTGATGTTGATATATTTGTAGATATTACTTTTCTGAACATTATTGCTGTTTACAGTTTATCTCAATCTGTAATAATATTCAAGATAATAACCAAAAACTGAAAAATTTCCTTGATTTAACTTCTTCCGGGGCATTGGAATTGAGTGAAATGTGGAATGGAATATGGAATGGAATGGAATGGAATGGAGTGAAATGTGAATGGAATGGAATGGAGTGAAATGTGGAATAGAATATGGAATGGAATGGAATGGAATGGGAATGGAGTGAAATGTGGAATGATGGAATGTGGAATGATTGAAATATGGAATGGAATGGAATGGAAAGGAGTGAAATGGAATGGAATATAATGGAATGGCGTGAAAATGGAATATGGAATGAATGTAATGGTTAAATCTGGTATGGAATATGGAATGAATGGAATGGAGTGAAATGGAATATGGAATGGAATGGAATGGAAAGGAAAGTGAAATGTGGTATGGTATATGGAATGGAATATAATGGAATGGCGTGAAATGTGGTATGGAATATGGAATGGATTGGAATGTAATGGCGTTAAATCTGGTATGGAATATGGAATGGAATGGAATGGAGTGAAATGTTGTATGGAATATGGAAGGAATAGAATGGAATGAGAATGAGAATAGAATGGAATGGAATGAGAATGAGAATAAGAATGGAATGAGATGGAGAATGGAATGGAATGAGTTGGAATGGATAAGTGGAATGGAATGGAATGGGAAAAAGAATAAAATAAATACTGTCAAATATAAATTCAGTTCAAATAAAGTAAAATAATTACTGTAAAATATAAATTCAGTTCAAATAAAGTAAAATAAATACTGTAAAATATAAATTCAGTTTAAATAAAGTAAAATAAACATTACTTTTAAACATATGTACCTATTTTATACACACAAATACACATATATACACATGTACATACATATACATTAATACTAAAAATTAAAATATAAAATCAAAATAATGACCATGACCTTTGACCTCCTATGCCTCAATCCTAGAATCTGCATCAGCACTAGGACCAGCCTTCATCTATGCAAATTTTCAGTCAAATCAGAGAAGTATTGTTTTTACCTAAGAAAACCCAAAATAATGACCTTGACCTTTGACCTATGCCTCAATCCCTAGAATCCGCATCAACACTAGGACTATTCTTCATCTATGCAAATTTTCAGCTAAATCAGAGATTTATTTTTTTACCTAAAACGTACGTACCCTTACGATTTTTTTTCAGACCAAAATAAAATGATCTCCGATTGGCTTACAAATTTGCACAAACAAAGGATGTCAGATAGCTTACGCGGATTCTAGCAATAAAGGCCCAAATCAAAAGTCAAGGTCATAATTTCTCATTATACAATAGATATATAATAAACATTTTTAATCATCTAAATATAACAAAAATAATTTATTACAATATAATATAATGAGACAGATTTTTTTAACTGAATACCCTAAAAGAATTGTGGCTGTTTGGTTAAATTTGTGTATGTAGTTTCAGAAGAGAAGAGTTTTGTGAAAGATTACAAATATTTACGAAAAAAATAAAAAAATGGCTATAAAGGGCAATAATTCCTTTAGGGTCAATTGACAATTTTGGTCATGTTGACTTATTTGTAGATCTTACTTTGCTGAACATTATTGCTGTTTACGGTTTATCTCAAGCTATCATTAAATCAAGATAATAACCAAAACTAAAAAAAAATCCTTAAAATAACTAATTCAGGGCAGCAACCCAATTACGGGTTGTCTGATAAATAGATTTGTCTGAAAATTTCAGTGCAGATAGATCTTAACCTGATGAACATTTTACCCCGTCTTATTTGCTATAAATGTTTTAGTTTCAGAGATATAATCCAAAGACTGCATTTTACCCTATGTTCTATTTTAAGCCATGTTGGCCATGTTGGTTGTCACACTGGGTCATGAGACAGATTTATTTAACTGCATACCCTAAAAATTAAATAATTGTGGCTAAGTTTGTAAATTTGTCTATGTAGTTTTACAGAAGATTTTGTAAAGATTACAAACATTGACGAAATTTATTTTAAACGGACTATAAAGGGCAATAACTCCTTAAGAGGTCAATTGACAATATTGGTGATGTTGATATATTTGTAGATATTACTTTTCTGAACATTATTGCTGTTTACAGTTTATCTCAATCTGTAATAATATTCAAGATAATAACCAAAAACTGAAAAATTTCCTTGATTTAACTTCTTCCGGGGCATTGGAATTGAGTGAAATGTGGAATGGAATATGGAATGGAATGGAATGGAATGGAGTGAAATGTGGAATAGAATGGAATGGAAAATGAATGGAATGGAATGGAATGATTGAAATGTGGTATGGAATATGGAATGGAATGGAATGTAATATGGAATGGAATGGAATGGAATGGATTGAAATGTGGTATGGAATATGGAATGGAATGGAATGGAAAGGAGTGAAATGTGGAATGTAATATGGAATGGAATGGAATGGAATGGATTGAAATGTGGTATGGAATATGGAATGGAATGGAATGGAAAGGAGTGAAATGTGGTATGGTATATGGAATGGAATATAATGGAATGGCGTGAAATGTGGTATGGAATATGGAATGGATTGGAATGTAATGGCGTTAAATCTGGTATGGAATATGGAATGGAATGGAATGGAGTGAAATGTTGTATGGAATATGGAAGGAATAGAATGGAATGAGAATGAGAATAGAATGGAATGGAATGAGAATGAGAATAAGAATGGAATGAGATGGAGAATGGAATGGAATGAGTTGGAATGGATAAGTGGAATGGAATGGAATGGGAAAAAAGAATAAAATAAATACTGTCAAATATAAATTCAGTTCAAATAAAGTAAAATAATTACTGTAAAATATAAATTCAGTTCAAATAAAGTAAAATAAATACTGTAAAATATAAATTCAGTTTAAATAAAGTAAAATAAACATTACTTTTAAACATATGTACCTATTTTATACACACAAATACACATATACACATGTACATACATATACATTAATACTAAAAATTAAAATATAAAATCAAAATAATGACCATGACCTTTGACCTCCCTATGCCTCAATTCCTAGAATCTGCATCAGCACTAGGACCATCCTTCATCTATGCAAATTTTCAGTCAAATCAGAGAAGTATTGTTTTTTTACCTAAGAAAAACCCAAAATAATGACCTTGACCTTTGACCTATGCCTCAATCCTAGAATCCGCATCAACACTAGGACTATTCTTCATCTATGCAAATTTTCAGCTAAATCAGAGATTTATTTTTTACCTAAAACGTACGTACCCTTACGATTTTTTTCAGACCAAAATAAAATGATCTCCGATTGGCTTACAAATTTGCACAAACAAAGGATGTCAGATAGCTTACGCGGATTCTAGCAATAAAGGCCCAAATCAAAAGTCAAGGTCATAATTTCTCATTATACAATAGATATATAATAAATATTTTTTAATCATCTAAATATAACAAAAATAATTTATTACAATATAATATAATGAGACAGATTTTTTTAACTGAATACCCTAAAAGAATTGTGGCTGTTTGGTTAAATTTGTGTATGTAGTTTCAGAAGAGAAGAGTTTTGTGAAAGATTACAAATATTTACGAAAAAAAATTAAAAAATGGCTATAAAGGGCAATAATTCCTTTAGGGTCAATTGACAATTTTGGTCATGTTGACTTATTTGTAGATCTTACTTTGCTGAACATTATTGCTGTTTACGGTTTATCTCAAGCTATCATTAAATCAAGATAATAACCAAAACTAAAAAAAAATCCTTAAAATAACTAATTCAGGGCAGCAACCCAATTACGGGTTGTCTGATAAATAGATTTGTCTGAAAATTTCAGTGCAGATAGATCTTAACCTGATGAACATTTTACCCCGTCTTATTTGCTATAAATGTTTTAGTTTCAGAGATATAATCCAAAGACTGCATTTTACCCTATGTTCTATTTTAAGCCATGTTGGCCATGTTGGTTGTCACACTGGGTCATGAGACAGATTTATTTAACTGCATACCCTAAAAATTAAATAATTGTGGCTAAGTTTGTAAATTTGTCTATGTAGTTTTACAGAAGATTTTTGTAAAAGATTACAAACATTGACGAAATTTATTTTTAAACGGACTATAAAGGGCAATAACTCCTTAAGAGGTCAATTGACAATATTGGTGATGTTGATATATTTGTAGATATTACTTTTCTGAACATTATTGCTGTTTACAGTTTATCTCAATCTGTAATAATATTCAAGATAATAACCAAAAACTGAAAAATTTCCTTGATTTAACTTCTTCCGGGGCATTGGAATTGAGTGAAATGTGGAATGGAATATGGAATGGAATGGAATGGAATGGAGTGAAATGTGGAATAGAATATGGAATGGAATGGAATGGAATGGATGGTGAAATGAATGGAATGTAATATGGAATGGAATGGAATGGAATGGATTGAAATGTGGTATGGAATATGGAATGGAATGGAATGGAAAGGAGTGAAATGTGGAATGTAATATGGAATGGAATGGAATGGAATGGATTGAAATGTGGTATGGAATATGGAATGGAATGGAATGGAAAGGAGTGAAATGTGGTATGGTATATGGAATGGAATATAATGGAATGGCGTGAAATGTGGTATGGAATATGGAATGGATTGGAATGTAATGGCGTTAAATCTGGTATGGAATATGGAATGGAATGGAATGGAGTGAAATGTTGTATGGAATATGGAATGGAATAGAATGGAATGAGAATGAGAATAGAATGGAATGGAATGAGAATGAGAATAAGAATGGAATGAGATGGAGAATGGAATGGAATGAGTTGGAATGGATAAGTGGAATGGAATGGAATGGGAAAAAAGAATAAAATAAATACTGTCAAATATAAATTCAGTTCAAATAAAGTAAAATAATTACTGTAAAATATAAATTCAGTTCAAATAAAGTAAAATAAATACTGTAAAATATAAATTCAGTTTAAATAAAGTAAAATAAACATTACTTTTAAACATATGTACCTATTTCATACACACAAATACACATATAAACACATGTACATACATATACATTAATACTAAAAATTAAAATATAAAATCAAAATAATGACCATGACCTTTGACCTCCCTATGCCTCAATCCTAGAATCTGCATCAGCACTAGGACCATCCTTCATCTATGCAAATTTTCAGTCAAATCAGAGAAGTATTGTTTTTACCTAAGAAAACCCAAAATAATGACCTTGACCTTTGACCTATGCCTCAATCCCTAGAATCCGCATCAACACTAGGACTATTCTTCATCTATGCAAATTTTCAGCTAAATCAGAGATTTATTTTTTACCTAAAACGTACGTATCCCTTACGATTTTTTTCAGACCAAAATAAAATGATCTCCGATTGGCTTACAAATTTGCACAAACAAAGGATGTCAGATAGCTTACGCGGATTCTAGCAATAAAGGCCCAAATCAAAAGTCAAGGTCATAATTTCTCATTATACAATAGATATATAATAAACATTTTTAATCATCTAAATATAACAAAAATAATTTATTACAATATAATATAATGAGACAGATTTTTTAACTGAATACCCTAAAAGAATTGTGGCTGTTTGGTTAAATTTGTGTATGTAGTTTCAGAAGAGAAGAGTTTTGTGAAAGATTACAAATATTTACGAAAAAAATTAAAAAATGGCTATAAAGGGCAATAATTCCTTTAGGGTCAATTGACAATTTTGGTCATGTTGACTTATTTGTAGATCTTACTTTGCTGAACATTATTGCTGTTTACGGTTTATCTCAAGCTATCATTAAATCAAGATAATAACCAAAACTAAAAAAATCCTTAAAATAACTAATTCAGGGGCAGCAACCCAATTACGGGTTGTCTGATAAATAGATTTGTCTGAAAATTTCAGTGCAGATAGATCTTAACCTGATGAACATTTTTACCCCGTCTTATTTGCTATAAATGTTTTAGTTTCAGAGATATAATCCAAAGACTGCATTTTACCCCTATGTTCTATTTTAAGCCATGTTGGCCATGTTGGTTGTCACACTGGGTCATGAGACAGATTTATTTAACTGCATACCCTAAAAATTAAATAATTGTGGCTAAGTTTGTAAATTTGTCTATGTAGTTTTACAGAAGATTTTTGTAAAAGATTACAAACATTGACGAAATTTATTTTTAAACGGACTATAAAGGGCAATAACTCCTTAAGAGGTCAATTGACAATATTGGTGATGTTGATATATTTGTAGATATTACTTTTCTGAACATTATTGCTGTTTACAGTTTATCTCAATCTGTAATAATATTCAAGATAATAACCAAAACTGAAAAATTTCCTTGATTTAACTTCTTCCGGGGCATTGGAATTGAGTGAAATGTGGAATGGAATATGGAATGGAATGGAATGGAATGGAGTGAAATGTGGAATAGAATATGGAATGGAATGGAATGGAATGGAGTGAAATGTGGAATGTAATATGGAATGGAATGGAATGGAATGGATTGAAATGGTATGGAATATGGAATGGAATGGAATGGAAAGGAGTGAAATGGAATGTAATATGGAATGGAATGGAATGGAATGGATTGAAATGTGGTATGGAATATGGAATGGAATGGAATGGAAAGGAGTGAAATGTGGTATGGTATATGGAATGGAATATAATGGAATGGCGTGAAATGTGGTATGGAATATGGAATGGATTGGAATGTAATGGCGTTAAATCTGGTATGGAATATGGAATGGAATGGAATGGAGTGAAATGTTGTATGGAATATGGAATGGAATAGAATGGAATGAGAATGAGAATAGAATGGAATGGAATGAGAATGAGAATAAGAATGGAATGAGATGGAGAATGGAATGGAATGAGTTGGAATGGATAAGTGGAATGGAATGGAATGGGAAAAAAGAATAAAATAAATACTGTCAAATATAAATTCAGTTCAAATAAAGTAAAATAATTACTGTAAAATATAAATTCAGTTCAAATAAAGTAAAATAAATACTGTAAAATATAAATTCAGTTTAAATAAAGTAAAATAAACATTACTTTTAAACATATGTACCTATTTTATACACACAAATACACATATATACACATGTACATACATATACATTAATACTAAAAAATTAAAATATAAAATCAAAATAATGACCATGACCTTTGACCTCCCTATGCCTCAATCCCTAGAATCTGCATCAGCACTAGGACCATCCTTCATCTATGCAAATTTTCAGTCAAATCAGAGAAGTATTGTTTTTTTTACCTAAGAATAACCCAAAATAATGACCTTGACCTTTGACCTATGCCTCAATCCCTAGAATCCGCATCAACACTAGGACTATTCTTCATCTATGCAAATTTTCAGCTAAATCAGAGATTTATTTTTTACCTAAAACGTACGTACCCTTAAGATTTTTTCAGACCAAAATAAAATGATCTCCGATTGGCTTACAAATTTGCACAAACAAAGGATGTCAGATAGCTTACGCGGATTCTAGCAATAAAGGCCCAAATCAAAAGTCAAGGTCATAATTTCTCATTATACAATAGATATATAATAAATATTTTTAATCATCTAAATATAACAAAATAATTTATTACAATATAATATAATGAGACAGATTTTTAACTGAATACCCTAAAAGAATTGTGGCTGTTTGGTTAAATTTGTGTATGTAGTTTCAGAAGAGAAGAGTTTTGTGAAAGATTACAAATATTTACGAAAAAAAAAAAAAATGGCTATAAAGGGCAATAATTCCTTTAGGGTCAATTGACAATTTTGGTCATGTTGACTTATTTGTAGATCTTACTTTGCTGAACATTATTGCTGTTTACGGTTTATCTCAAGCTATCATTAAATCAAGATAATAACCAAAACTAAAAAAAATCCTTAAAATAACTAATTCAGGGCAGCAACCCAATTACGGGTTGTCTGATAAATAGATTTGTCTGAAAATTTCAGTGCAGATAGATCTTAACCTGATGAACATTTTTACCCCGTCTTATTTGCTATAAATGTTTTAGTTTCAGAGATATAATCCAAAGACTGCATTTTACCCCTATGTTCTATTTTAAGCCATGTTGGCCATGTTGGTTGTCACACTGGGTCATGAGACAGATTTATTTAACTGCATACCCTAAAATTAAATAATTGTGGCTAAGTTTGTAAATTTGTCTATGTAGTTTTACAGAAGATTTTTGTAAAAGATTACAAACATTGACGAAATTTATTTTTAAACGGACTATAAAGGGCAATAACTCCTTAAGAGGTCAATTGACAATATTGGTGATGTTGATATATTTGTAGATATTACTTTTCTGAACATTATTGCTGTTTACAGTTTATCTCAATCTGTAATAATATTCAAGATAATAACCAAAAACTGAAAAATTTCCTTGATTTAACTTCTTCCGGGGCATTGGAATTGAGTGAAATGTGGAATGGAATATGGAATGGAATGGAATGGAATGGAGTGAAATGTGGAATAGAATATGGAATGGAATGGAATGGAATGGAGTGAAATGTGGAATGTAATATGGAATGGAATGGAATGGATTGAAATGTGGTATGGAATATGGAATGGAATGGAATGGAAAGGAGTGAAATGTGGAATGTAATATGGAATGGAATGGAATGGAATGGATTGAAATGTGGTATGGAATATGGAATGGAATGGAATGGAAAGGAGTGAAATGTGGTATGGTATATGGAATGGAATATAATGGAATGGCGTGAAATGTGGTATGGAATATGGAATGGATTGGAATGTAATGGCGTTAAATCTGGTATGGAATATGGAATGGAATGGAATGGAGTGAAATGTTGTATGGAATATGGAAGGAATAGAATGGAATGAGAATGAGAATAGAATGGAATGGAATGAGAATGAGAATAAGAATGGAATGAGATGGAGAATGGAATGGAATGAGTTGGAATGGATAAGTGGAATGGAATGGAATGGGAAAAAAGAATAAAATAAATACTGTCAAATATAAATTCAGTTCAAATAAAGTAAAATAATTACTGTAAAATATAAATTCAGTTCAAATAAAGTAAAATAAATACTGTAAAATATAAATTCAGTTTAAATAAAGTAAAATAAACATTACTTTTAAACATATGTACCTATTTTATACACACATACACATATATACACATGTACATACATATACATTAATACTAAAAAATTAAAATATAAAATCAAAATAATGACCATGACCTTTGACCTCCCTATGCCTCAATTCCTAGAATCTGCATCAGCACTAGGACCATCCTTCATCTATGCAAATTTTCAGTCAAATCAGAGAAGTATTGTTTTTTTACCTAAGAAAAACCCAAAATAATGACCTTGACCTTTGACCTATGCCTCAATCCTAGAATCCGCATCAACACTAGGACTATTCTTCATCTATGCAAATTTTCAGCTAAATCAGAGATTTATTTTTTACCTAAAACGTACGTACCCTTAAGATTTTTTTCAGACCAAAATAAAATGATCTCCGATTGGCTTACAAATTTGCACAAACAAAGGGATGTCAGATAGCTTACGCGGATTCTAGCAATAAAGGCCCAAATCAAAAGTCAAGGTCATAATTTCTCATTATACAATAGATATATAATAAATATTTTTTAATCATCTAAATATAACAAAAATAATTTATTACAATATAATATAATGAGACAGATTTTTTTAACTGAATACCCTAAAAGAATTGTGGCTGTTTGGTTAAATTTGTGTATGTAGTTTCAGAAGAGAAGAGTTTTGTGAAAGATTACAAATATTTACGAAAAAAAATTAAAAAATGGCTATAAAGGGCAATAATTCCTTTAGGGGTCAATTGACAATTTTGGTCATGTTGACTTATTTGTAGATCTTACTTTGCTGAACATTATTGCTGTTTACGGTTTATCTCAAGCTATCATTAAATCAAGATAATAACCAAAAACTAAAAAAAAAATCCTTAAAATAACTAATTCAGGGGCAGCAACCCAATTACGGGTTGTCTGATAAATAGATTTGTCTGAAAATTTCAGTGCAGATAGATCTTAACCTGATGAACATTTTTACCCCGTCTTATTTGCTATAAATGTTTTAGTTTCAGAGATATAATCCAAAGACTGCATTTTACCCCTATGTTCTATTTTAAGCCATGTTGGCCATGTTGGTTGTCACACTGGGTCATGAGACAGATTTATTTAACTGCATACCCTAAAATTAAATAATTGTGGCTAAGTTTGTAAATTTGTCTATGTAGTTTTACAGAAGATTTTGTAAAGATTACAAACATTGACGAAATTTATTTTTAAACGGACTATAAAGGGCAATAACTCCTTAAGAGGTCAATTGACAATATTGGTGATGTTGATATATTTGTAGATATTACTTTTCTGAACATTATTGCTGTTTACAGTTTATCTCAATCTGTAATAATATTCAAGATAATAACCAAAAACTGAAAAATTTCCTTGATTTAACTTCTTCCGGGGCATTGGAATTGAGTGAAATGTGGAATGGAATATGGAATGGAATGGAATGGAATGGAGTGAAACGTGGAATAGAATATGGAATGGAATGGAATGGAATGGAGGAAATGTGGAATGTAATATGGAATGGAATGGAATGGATTGAAATGTGGTATGGAATATGGAATGGAATGGAATGGAAAGGAGTGAAATGTGGAATGTAATATGGAATGGAATGGTATGGAATGGATTGAAATGTGGTATGGAATATGGAATGGAATGGAATGGAAAGGAGTGAAATGTGGTATGGTATATGGAATGGAATATAATGGAATGGCGTGAAATGTGGTATGGAATATGGAATGGATTGGAATGTAATGGCGTTAAATCTGGTATGGAATATGGAATGGAATGGAATAGAGTGAAATGTTGTATGGAATATGGAATGGAATAGAATGGAATGAGAATGAGAATAGAATGGAATGGAATGAGAATGAGAATAAGAATGGAATGAGATGGAGAATGGAATGGAATGAGTTGGAATGGATAAGTGGAATGGAATGGAATGGGCAAAAAGAATAAAATAAATACTGTCAAATATAAATTCAGTTCAAATAAAGTAAAATAATTACTGTAAAATATAAATTCAGTTCAAATAAAGTAAAATAAATACTGTAAAATATAAATTCAGTTTAAATAAAGTAAAATAAACATTACTTTTAAACATATGTACCTATTTTATACACACAAATACACATATATACACATGTACATACATATACATTAATACTAAAAAATTAAAATATAAAATCAAAATAATGACCATGACCTTTGACCTCCCTATGCCTCAATCCCTAGAATCTGCATCAGCACTAGGACCATCCTTCATCTATGCAAATTTTCAGTCAAATCAGAGAAGTATTGTTTTTTTACCTAAAAAAACCCAAAATAATGACCTTGACCTTTGACCTATGCCTCAATCCCTAGAATCCGCATCAACACTAGGACTATTCTTCATCTATGCAAATTTTCAGCTAAATCAGAGATTTATGTTTTTTACCTAAAAACGTACGTACCCCTTACGATTTTTTTTCAGACCAAAATAAAAATGATCTCCGATTGGCTTACAAATTTGCACAAACAAAGGGATGTCAGATAGCTTACGCGGATTCTAGCAATAAAGGCCCAAATCAAAAGTCAAGGTCATAATTTCTCATTATACAATAGATATATAATAAATATTTTTTAATCATCTAAATATAACAAAAATAATTTATTACAATATAATATAATGAGACAGATTTTTTTAACTGAATACCCTAAAAGAATTGTGGCTGTTTGGTTAAATTTGTGTATGTAGTTTCAGAAGAGAAGAGTTTTGTGAAAGATTACAAATATTTACGAAAAATTTTTAAAAAATGGCTATAAAGGGCAATAATTCCTTTAGGGGTCAATTGACAATTTTGGTCATGTTGACTTATTTGTAGATCTTACTTTGCTGAACATTATTGCTGTTTACGGTTTATCTCAAGCTATCATTAAATCAAGATAATAACCAAAAACTAAAAAAAAAATCCTTAAAATAACTAATTCAGGGCAGCAACCCAATTACGGGTTGTCTGATAAATAGATTTGTCTGAAAATTTCAGTGCAGATAGATCTTAACCTGATGAACATTTTACCCCGTCTTATTTGCTATAAATGTTTTAGTTTCAGAGATATAATCCAAAGACTGCATTTTACCCTATGTTCTATTTTAAGCCATGTTGGCCATGTTGGTTGTCACACTGGGTCATGAGACAGATTTATTTAACTGCATACCCTAAAAATTAAATAATTGTGGCTAAGTTTGTAAATTTGTCTATGTAGTTTTACAGAAGATTTTTGTAAAAGATTACAAACATTGACGAAATTTATTTTTAAACGGACTATAAAGGGCAATAACTCCTTAAGAGGTCAATTGACAATATTGGTGATGTTGATATATTTGTAGATATTACTTTTCTGAACATTATTGCTGTTTACAGTTTATCTCAATCTGTAATAATATTCAAGATAATAACCAAAACTGAAAAATTTCCTTGATTTAACTTCTTCCGGGGCATTGGAATTGAGTGAAATGTGGAATGGAATATGGAATGGAATGGAATGGAATGGAGTGAAATGTGGAATAGAATATGGAATGGAATGGAATGGAATGGAGTGAAATGTGGAATGTAATATGGAATGGAATGGAATGGAATGGATTGAAATGTGGTATGGAATATGGAATGGAATGGAATGGAAAGGAGTGAAATGTGGAATGTAATATGGAATGGAATGGAATGGAATGGATTGAAATGTGGTATGGAATATGGAATGGAATGGAATGGAAAGGGTGAAATGTGGTATGGTATATGGAATGGAATATAATGGAATGGCGTGAAATGTGGTATGGAATATGGAATGGATTGGAATGTAATGGCGTTAAATCTGGTATGGAATATGGAATGGAATGGAATGGAGTGAAATGTTGTATGGAATATGGAAGGAATAGAATGGAATGAGAATGAGAATAGAATGGAATGGAATGAGAATGAGAATAAGAATGGAATGAGATGGAGAATGGAATGGAATGAGTTGGAATGGATAAGTGGAATGGAATGGAATGGGCAAAAAGAATAAAATAAATACTGTCAAATATAAATTCAGTTCAAATAAAGTAAAATAATTACTGTAAAATATAAATTCAGTTCAAATAAAGTAAAATAAATACTGTAAAATATAAATTCAGTTTAAATGAAGTAAAATAAACATTACTTTTAAACATATGTACCTATTTTATACACACAAATACATACATATAAATATACATTAATACTAAAAAATTAAAATATAAAATCAAAATAATGACCATGACCTTTGACCTCCCTATGCCTCAATCCCTAGAATCTGCATCAGCACTAGGACCATCCTTCATCTATGCAAATTTTCAGTCAAATCAGAGAAGTATTGTTTTTTTTACCTAAGAAAAACCCAAAATAATGACCTTGACCTTTGACCTATGCCTCAATCCCTAGAATCCGCATCAACACTAGGACTATTCTTCATCTATGCAAATTTTCAGCTAAATCAGAGATTTATTTTTTTTTACCTAAAAACGTACGTACCCCTTACGATTTTTTTTCAGACCAAAATAAAAATGATCTCCGATTGGCTTACAAATTTGCACAAACAAAGGGATGTCAGATAGCTTACGCGGATTCTAGCAATAAAGGCCCAAATCAAAAGTCAAGGTCATAATTTCTCATTATACAATAGATATATAATAAATATTTTTTAATCATCTAAATATAACAAAAATAATTTATTACAATATAATATAATGAGACAGATTTTTTTAACTGAATACCCTAAAAGAATTGTGGCTGTTTGGTTAAATTTGTGTATGTAGTTTCAGAAGAGAAGAGTTTTGTGAAAGATTACAAATATTTACAAAAAATTTTTAAAAAAATGGCTATAAAGGGCAATAATTCCTTTAGGGGTCAATTGACAATTTTGGTCATGTTGACTTATTTGTAGATCTTACTTTGCTGAACATTATTGCTGTTTACGGTTTATCTCAAGCTATCATTAAATCAAGATAATAACCAAAAACTAAAAAAAAATCCTTAAAATAACTAATTCAGGGCAGCAACCCAATTACGGGTTGTCTGATAAATAGATTTGTCTGAAAATTTCAGTGCAGATAGATCTTAACCTGATGAACATTTTACCCCGTCTTATTTGCTATAAATGTTTTAGTTTCAGAGATATAATCCAAAGACTGCATTTTACCCTATGTTCTATTTTAAGCCATGTTGGCCATGTTGGTTGTCACACTGGGTCATGAGACAGATTTATTTAACTGCATACCCTAAAAATTAAATAATTGTGGCTAAGTTTGTAAATTTGTCTATGTAGTTTTACAGAAGATTTTGTAAAGATTACAAACATTGACGAAATTTATTTTTAAACGGACTATAAAGGGCAATAACTCATTAAGAGGTCAATTGACAATATTGGTGATGTTGATATATTTGTAGATATTACTTTTCTGAACATTATTGCTGTTTACAGTTTATCTCAATCTGTAATAATATTCAAGATAATAACCAAAACTGAAAAATTTCCTTGATTTAACTTCTTCCGGGGCATTGGAATTGAGTGAAATGTGGAATGGAATATGGAATGGAATGGAATGGAATGGAGTGAAATGTGGAATAGAATATGGAATGGAATGGAATGGAATGGAGTGAAATGTGGAATGTAATATGGAATGGAATGGAATGGAATGGATTGAAATGTGGTATGGAATATGGAATGGAATGGAATGGAAAGGAGTGAAATGTGGAATGTAATATGGAATGGAATGGAATGGAATGGATTGAAATGTGGTATGGAATATGGAATGGAATGGAATGGAAAGGGTGAAATGTGGTATGGTATATGGAATGGAATATAATGGAATGGCGTGAAATGGTATGGAATATGGAATGGATTGGAATGTAATGGCGTTAAATCTGGTATGGAATATGGAATGGAATGGAATGGAGTGAAATGTTGTATGGAATATGGAAGGAATAGAATGGAATGAGAATGAGAATAGAATGGAATGGAATGAGAATGAGAATAAGAATGGAATGAGATGGAGAATGGAATGGAATGAGTTGGAATGGATAAGTGGAATGGAATGGAATGAATGGAAAAAAGAATAAAATAAATACTGTCAAATATAAATTCAGTTCAAATAAAGTAAAATAATTACTGTAAAATATAAATTCAGTTCAAATAAAGTAAAATAAATACTGTAAAATATAAATTCAGTTTAAATAAAGTAAAATAAACATTACTTTTAAACATATGTACCTATTTTATACACACAAATACACATATATACACATGTACATACATATACATTAATACTAAAAATTAAAATATAAAATCAAAATAATGACCATGACCTTTGACCTCCCTATGCCTCAATCCTAGAATCTGCATCAGCACTAGGACCAGCCTTCATCTATGCAAATTTTCAGTCAAATCAGAGAAGTATTGTTTTTACCTAAGAAAACCCAAAATAATGACCTTGACCTTTGACCTATGCCTCAATCCCTAGAATCCGCATCAACACTAGGACTATTCTTCATCTATGCAAATTTTCAGCTAAATCAGAGATTTATTTTTTACCTAAAACGTACGTACCCTTAAGATTTTTTCAGACCAAAATAAAATGATCTCCGATTGGCTTACAAATTTGCACAAACAAAGGATGTCAGATAGCTTACGCGGATTCTAGCAATAAAGGCCCAAATCAAAAGTCAAGGTCATAATTTCATTATACAATAGATATATAATAAATATTTTTAATCATCTAAATATAACAAAAATAATTTATTACAATATAATATAATGAGACAGATTTTTTAACTGAATACCCTAAAAGAATTGTGGCTGTTTGGTTAAATTTGTGTATGTAGTTTCAGAAGAGAAGAGTTTTGTGAAAGATTACAAATATTTACGAAAAAAAATTTTAAAAATGGCTATAAAGGGCAATAATTCCTTTAGGGGTCAATTGACAATTTTGGTCATGTTGACTTATTTGTAGATCTTACTTTGCTGAACATTATTGCTGTTTACGGTTTATCTCAAGCTATCATTAAATCAAGATAATAACCAAAACTAAAAAAAAAATCCTTAAAATAACTAATTCAGGGGCAGCAACCCAATTACGGGTTGTCTGATAAATAGATTTGTCTGAAAATTTCAGTGCAGATAGATCTTAACCTGATGAACATTTTTACCCCGTCTTATTTGCTATAAATGTTTTAGTTTCAGAGATATAATCCAAAATATATTTTATTTTTTTGTATAAATGTACATGTGTATATATATGTATTTATGTGTAATTATATATATATATATATATATATATATATATATGTATTTCCGTGTAAACATAATTATTTTTAAAAGTAATGTTTATTTTATTTTATTTTAACTGAATTTATATTTTACAGTATTTATTTTTATTCTATTTGGCCATTCTATGCGATTCGGTTCCATTTCATTCCATTCCATTCTTTTCCATTCCATTCCACTTATCTGTTCCAACTCATTCCATTCTTATTCCAGTGAATTTGTAGTACTTTCCATTTCCATTGCATTGCATCCTATTCCATTCCATTCCATTCCATTTCCATTCAGTTCCATTCCAATTCCATGTCACTTCCATTCCATGCCATTCTATTTCGATTCCATTCCACTTATCCATTTCATTCCACTTATCCATTCATTCCATTCTACTTATCCATTCCATTCCATTGATCCATTCCATTCAGTTCCAATCCAATTGTTTAATTCAAATTCCAATATTCAAAATTCTAAACACCACACACACACACCACACACACACCACTAACACCACACCACAACACAACACCACGCCACACCACTAATTTAATTTAAATTAAATTACATTAAATTAAATTCAATTAAATTAAATTAAATAGGTTGAAATTCAACTAAAATAAACTAGGTATAAACTAATTAAATTCAATTAAATGAATTAGAAAAAAAATTAATTAAATTTAATTAATTTAAAAATATTAGATTAAATGTAATTTAATGTATGATATTGTAGTAAATTGTAACATATTATATCAAATATTTTATATTATATTTTCATTTATTATAGTATAATATAATTTAATATTCTATATTATATTAAATTGTGTTATATCATATCTATAATATTATAATTTATAATTATAGTTTTCCATGATAAATTATATTATTTTATATTATTTTATTTTATATTATATTATTTTATATTATATTAATATATTAAATTTTATTTATTATATTAAAATATACAATATTATATTCTAATAATTTATATTTGTTCTATTTAAATTATTGAAAATAATAAATATATATAAATATATATATTATATAAATTAAAAATTTTGACCTTGAGATTTGATTTGGGCCTTTTCTCTAGAATCCCATTCGCACCCAGACAGCCCTTTGTCTGTGCAAATTTGTTAGCCAATCGGAGAGAAAAAATTTTGGTCTGAAAAATGATGTGTGATGTGTGATATGTGATGTGTGATGTGATGTGATGTGATTGTGATGTGATATGTGTGATGTGATGTGATGTGATGTGATGTGATGTGATGTGATGTGATGTGATGATGTGATGTGATGATGTGATGTGATGTGATGATGATGTGATGTGATGTGATGTGATGTGATGTGATGTGATGTGATGTGATGTGATGTGATGTGATGTGATGTGATGTGATGTGATGTGATGTGATGTGATGTGATGTGATGTGATGTGATGTGATGTGATGTGATGTGATGTGATGTGATGTGGGTGTGGTGTGGTGTTTGGAATTTTGAATATTGGAATTGAAATTAAACAATTGGAATGGAACTGAATGGAATGGATCAATGGAATGGAATGGATAAGTGGAATGGAATGAATGGATAAGTGGAATGGAATCGAAATAGAATGGCATGGAATGGAAGAGACATGGAATTGGAATGGAACTGAATGGAATTGGAATGTATAAGTGGAATGAAAAGGAATGGAATTGGAATGGAAATGGACTGGAATGGAATGGAATGGAATGGAATGGAATGGAATGGGATGCAATGCAATGGAAATGGAATGGACTGGAAATTGACTGGAATAAGAATGGAATGAGTTGGAACAGATAAGTGGAATGGAATGGAAAAGAATGGAATGGAATGAAATGGAATCGAATCGCATGGAATGGCCAAATAGAATAAAAATAAATACTGTAAAATATAAATTCAGTTAAAATAAAATAAAATAAACATTACTTTTAAACATATTTATGTTTACACGGAAGTATATATATATATATATATATATATATATATATATTACACATATATACATGTACATCCATATACATTTATACAAAAATTAAAATATATAAATGAAAGTAATGACCTTGACCTTGACCTACGTTTAATCCTAGAATCCGCAGCAGCACTAGGACCATCCTTCATTTATGCAAATTTTCAGTCGAATCGGAGAAAAAATTTTTAACTTAAAAAACGATTTTTCAGACCCAAATTTTTTCTCTCCGATTGGCTAACAAATTTGCACAGACAAAGGGCTGTCTGAGTGCTAATGGGGATTCTAGAGAAAAGTCCAAAATCAAATGTCAAGGTCATAATTTTTAATTTATATTCGCCAATTAGATGATGACCGGTTTTACAAAAACTTAATTCGGACCCCACCTCCAATTCAGTGAGGAAATAACAGAATGTTTAAAGGAAATGTGTGACAATAACATCATTGATATAGATACTCTCAACTATTTAAAACCTGAAGATTCTAAACCTGGGCGATTCTACCTGCTCCTAAAATTCATAAACCTGGTAACCCAGGAAGACCAATCGTCTCAGCTAATGGTCATCCCACCGAAAAATTATCCGAATTCGTTGATTACTATCTTCGACCACATGTAGAAAACTTGCCATCTTTTATAAAAGATTCTACAGATTACCTACTAAAATGCAGGATTTAAACCTCTACCTGCCAATACTATTCTTGTCACAATGGATGTCACCTCCCTCTATACGAATATTCCCCATGCGGATGGTATTGAAGCATGTAGAGAAGTTTGGGACTCTCGATCTCTTAAAATTCCACCTACTGAATGCTTAGTGGAAATGCTTACTATGGTCTTGAAAAAGAACAACTTCACATTCCAAGGAGAACACTATTTACAGACAAATGGCACTGCTATGGGTACAAAAATGGCTCCATCTTATGCCAATATATTCATGGGTAAAGTTGAAAAGCAACTGCTGGAGTGCTCCATCGAAAAACCGCTTTCCTGGTATCGATTCATTGATGACGTTGACATGAAATGGGACAAGGGAGACCAAGAATTACAAACTTTTATAACAAATGCTAACAATCAACACCCCACCATCAAATTCACCCATGAAACATCTAATTCCACCATAAACTTCCTTGATACATCTAGCACCTCTCTGCAGGTATAATAAACACAGATATATACTCTAAACCTACAGATACTCATCAATACTTGTCGCCTGAAAGTTGCCATCCTCCACACTGCACGAAGAGCATTCCATACAGCCAAGCTCTCAGAATAAGGCGAATCTGCTCCTCTGAAGACACTGCAAAACAACGTCTGGGGCAGCTCAAAGGACATTTGAAAGAAGGATATAAACACAAAACATCAAAATAGTTTTCGAAAAGCGGAATCCATCCCCAGAAGCAGTCTGCTAACTTACAAAGAAAACAGAAAAGTAAAGAATCCCATGTGTGCTCACTTACCATCCATGCCTGAGAAATAGTTTCAAGACCATTCGTGATCATTGGACAGCAATCGAGAAACACTCTAAGTTATCCAAAATCTTTCCTGAGCCTCCCATGATTGCCTTCAAACAACCTAACAGCCTGAGAAATATACTTGTCCGTGCTGACCTTTCCAAACCTAACCATACTGTAGGTAATTGCCAGCCTTGTGGGATAAGCGCTGCAAATGTTGCAACCAATTGCAGCATTCATCAACATTTCACAGTAAGACCACAGAAAAGACATACAAGATCTTCTGCAATGTCAACTGCAAAAGCTCAAACGTGATTTACGTACTTGAGTGTCCTATATGTGGTCTCCAATATGTTGGTGAATCTATGCAGCCATTTCACAACGCCTTAATGGCCACAGGAGTGACCTCACAAAAAAACCGTATATTCCTGTCAGCCAACACTTCAGGTTACCAGATCACGATCTGAAAGACTTTGATCACATGAAGATCCTTGTGATCGAACAGGACTGCACATGGCAAAATAGGCAAAGAGAGAATCGGGAGAAGTTTTGGATAAAACACTGGGTGTCCTCCATCCAGATGGAATCAATAGAAAGAAATAATTAAATTGACAGTCTAATGTTTATATTATGATGTTCGGGATTTTGGATTAAAATCAATCGACCAAAACTCACCTGTATTATTACTGATCTATGTTTACACTTTATACATTATATATCAGTATTGTTAAAACTTTTAACACTGAGGAAGGCCATTTGTTGAGCCGAAATATTTGCAATTATTGTATAATTTATATCATCTGTTCAGTTTTTCCATCTTTGTGCGATGATATTCAACACTTTTTAGTGTTTTGTTTTCCATCTATTTATCGGTATTGTTACACAATCTTTAGACTCATATATATATATATATATACATATATTAATTATTTTTCAATAATTTAAATATAACAAATATAAATTATTACAATATAATATTGTATATTTTTAATATAATAAATAAAATTTAATATATTAATATAATATAAAATAATATAATATAAAATAAAATAATATAAAATATTTGATATAATATGTTACAATTTACTACAATATCATACATTAAATTACATTTAATCTAATTTTTTTTTAATTAATTAAATTAAATTAATTTTTTTTAATTAATTTAATTTAATTAATTTTTTTTTCTAATTTATTTAATTTAATTAGTTTATAACCTAGTTGATGTGATGTGATGTGATGTGATGTGATGTGATGTGATGTGATGTGATGTGTGATGTGATGTGATGTGTGATGTGATATGTGTGATGTGATGTGTGATGTGATATGTGATGTGTGATGTGATGTGATGTGTGATGTGTGATGTGATGTGATGTGATGTGATGTGATGTGTGATGTGATGTGATGATGTGATGTGATGTGATGTGATGTGTGATGTGATGTGATGATGTGATGTGATGTGATGTGATGTGATGTGATGTGGGTGTGGTGTGGTGTTTGGAATTTTGAATATTGGAATTGAAATTAAACAATTGGAATGGAACTGAATGGAATGGATCAATGGAATGGAATGGATAAGTGGAATGGAATGAATGGATAAGTGGAACAAAATGGATAAATGGAATGGAATCCAAATAGAATGGCATGGAATGGAAGTGACATGGAATTGGAATGGAACTGAATGGAATTGGAATGTATAAGTGGAATGAAAAGGAATGGAATTAGAATGGAAATGGACTCGAATGAAATCGAATGGAATGGGATGCAATGCAATGGAAATGGAATGGACTGGAAATTGACTGGAATAAGAATGGAATGAGTTGGAACAGATAAGTGGAATGGAATGGAAAAGAATAGAATGGAATGAAATGGAATCGAATTGCATGGAATGGCCAAATAGAATAAAAATAAATACTGTAAAATATAAATTCAGTTAAAATAAAATAAAATAAACATTACTTTTAAACATATTTATGTTTACACGGAAGTACATACATATATATATATATTTTACACATATATACATGTACATACATATACATTTATACAAAAATAAAAATATATAAATGAGTAATGACCTTGACCTTGACCTACGTTTAATCCTAGAATCCGCAGCAGCACTAGGACCATCCTTCATTTATGCAAATTAGTCGATCGGAGAAAAAATTTTAACCTAAAAAAAACGTAAGGGGTACCCCTTACGATTTTTTCAGACCAAAAATTTTTTTTCTCTCCGATTGGCTAACAAATTTGCACAGACAAAGGGCTGTCTGAGTGCTAATGGGGATTCTAGAGAAAAAGGCCAAAATCAAATGTCAAGGTCATATAATTTTTTAATTTATATATATATATATATATATATATATATATATATACATATATTAATTATTTTTCAATAATTTAAATATAACAAATATAAATTATTACAATATAATATTGTATATTTTTAATATAATAAATAAAATTTAATATATTAATATAATATAAAATAATATAATATAAAATAAAATAATATAAAATATTTGATATAATATGTTACAATTTACTACAATATCATACATTAAATTACATTTAATCTAATTTTTTTAATTAATTAAATTAAATTAAATTTTTTAATTAATTTAATTTAATTAATTTTTTTTTCTAATTTATTTAATTTAATTAGTTTATAACCTAGTTGATGTAATATGATGTGATGTGATGTGATGTGTGATGTGATGTAATGTGATTATGTGTGATGTGATGTGATGTGTGATGTGATATGTGATGTGATGTGTGATGTGATGTGATTATGTGTGATGTGATATGTGATGTGTGATGTGATATGATGTGATGTGATGTGTGGTGATGTGATGTGATGTGATGTGATGTGTGTGATGTGATGTGATGTGTGATGTGATGTGATGTGATGTGATGTGATGTGGGTGTGGTGTGGTGTTTGGAATTTTGAATATTGGAATTGAAATTAAACAATTGGAATGGAACTGAATGGAATGGATCAATGGAATGGAATGGATAAGTGGAATGGAATGGATAAGTGGAATGGAATCGAAATAGAATGGCATGGAATGGAAGTGACATGGAATTGGAATGGAACTGAATGGAATTGGAATGTATAAGTGGAATGAAAAGGAATGGAATTGGAATGGAAATGGACTGGAATGGAATGGAATGGAATGGGATGCAATGCAATGGAAATGGAATGGACTGGAAATTGACTGGAATAAGAATGGAATGAGTTGGAACAGATAAGTGGAATGGAATGGAAAAGAATGGAATGGAATGGAATGAAATGGAATCGAATCGCATGGAATGGCCAAATAGAATAAAAATAAATACTGTAAAATATAAATTCAGTTAAAATAAAATAAAATAAACATTACTTTTAAACATATTTATGTTTACACGGAAGTATATACATATATATATATATATATATTACACATATATACACATGTACATACATATACATTTATATAAAAAATAAAAATATATAATGAGTAATGACCTTGACCTTGACCTACGTTTAATCCCTAGAATCCGCAGCAGCACTAGGACCATCCTTCATTTATGCAAATTTTCAGTCGAATCGGAGAAAAAATTTTAACCTAAAAAAAACGTAAGGGGTACCCCTTACGATTTTTTCAGACCAAAATTTTTTTTTCTCCGATTGGCTAACAAATTTGCACAGACAAAGGGCTGTCTGAGTGCTAATGGGATTCTAGAGAAAAGGCCAAAATCAAATGTCAAGGTCATAATTTTTAATTTATATATACATATATTAATTATTTTCAATAATTTAAATATAACAAATATAAATTATTACAATATAATATTGTATATTTTTAATATAATAAATAAAATTTAATATATTAATATAATATAAAATAATATAATATAAAATAAAATAATATAAAATATTTGATATAATATGTTACAATTTACTACAATATCATACATTAAATTACATTTAATCTAATTTTTTTTTAATTAATTAAATTTAATTTAATTTTTTTTAATTAATTTAATTTAATTAATTTTTTTTTCTAATTTATTTAATTTAATTAGTTTATAACCTAGTTGATGTGATGTGATTATGTGTGATGTGATGTGATGTGATGTGATGTGATGTGATGTGATGTGATGTGATGTGATGTGATGTGATGTGATGTGATGTGGGTGTGGTGTGGTGTTTGGAATTTTGAATATTGGAATTGAAATTAAACAATTGGAATGGAACTGCATGGAATGGATCAATGGAATGGAATGGATAAGTGGAATGGAATGAATGGATAAGTGGAATGGAATGGAAATAGAATGGAATCGAAATAGAATGGCATGGAATGGAAGTGACATGGAATTGGAATGGAACTGAATGGAATTGGAATGTATAAGTGGAATGAAAAGGAATGGAATTGGAATGGAAATGGACTGAATGGAATGGGATGCAATGCAATGGAAATGGAATGGACTGAAACTGACTGGAATAAGAATGGAATGAGTTGGAACAGATAAGTGGAATGGAATGGAAAAGAATGGAATGGAATGAAATGGAATCGAATCGCATGGAATGGCCAAATAGAATAAAAATAAATACTGTAAAATATAAATTCAGTTAAAATAAAATAAAATAAACATTACTTTTAAACATATTTATGTTTACACGGAAGTATATACATAT
>JAASAO010000496.1:0-63835 GCA_017311375.1 Mytilus coruscus
GGTTGGAGGAGTTTGGAGAATACAATTCATTTTCACGAAACTATTAAAAATAATTAAGAGATTATTTGTATTCATTTACCAGATCACCTTTTGGCTATATGAGCTTTTGTCATAACTTGACATCTGTTGTACTGTTTTGTTTCAAATCTTGCTGAGTCATGTGGCTTCAATATCTTTTGTGGTTACTTAGTATTATAGATATAAGGAGATGGGGTGTGATTGTCAATGAGACAAATATCCACCAGAGTCCAATTGACATGGAGGTCACTAAACGGCCTTCAACAATAAGCAAACACCACACCTTATAGTCCGCGATAGAAGACCCGGACACAATTTGTTTTAAACAATTCAAACGAGAGAAACCAACCGCCTAAACGACAAACAAATATGACAGATGAACCAACAACAAGCAACGAATTGCTTATTTCAACATGAATCAATGGTGTTGCAATATTCGGGTGACGTTGTTTCAATATTACGTTTCAACCTATATTCATTAAAAAATCAACGTTGATACAATATTGAAAATATAACGTTGTTTCAATGTCAGATATTCAACGTTGTTTCACCTTTCAAAACTAACAGTTAATTCAACGTCTTTTCAACTTTACAGATTAACGTTGATTCAACGTTGTTTCAACGTTGAAATGCCTGGTGGGTAATGTTTATAAAACATTTTTTCTGGAACAACGTTATCAGTTTTTTACAAAATCTTAAAATTCTGGACGTCGTCACAGATTATAACGAGTTAGACACCTCGCTGCTCGAAAAACAATATGATTGGCACAGGTAATAGCCGCAGTATTTATAGCTAGGTATAGCTACGTCATACCCATAGGTCAAGGATTTTGATCTTTTTTAAATGAGATGCCTCGTTGTACATCGGAAAATGAATGCTATAGTTACATCCTCGAAGAGCCGAGGAGCGTAATTAGTAGAATGGATATGGACAGTTACTGATAAATCCACACAACAAACAGACAGATCTGAAAGTACTGGCAGTTATAAATGACAGCTAGTTTCATGCCAATAATAGCTTATGAAAACAAAAGTTATACATCTAAGACTTAAATGTGTGTTTGTTTTAAGAGTGTCAATAGGTTGTCAGGTTTTAAGATATCTAATTTTTTTTTCTTCATAAATATGCAGTATCACTTAACTATCTACCGTTTTCAGTCTAACTTAGATGTTCAATTGCAAAATGAATTGGCTTGTTTTAAATTTATCAAATTGATAAGGTTATACAAACTGATTTCATTATCACGTATCTGTATCAAAGCATTCTCTGTATAATACATTCACAGTTAAAAACAGGGAAACACTTTTGCATTTTTATTTCATTTTTGTGTATGTTTTTATGTAAAGACACAAATTATTAACTGAATGCAGAAAATATTGACATTGATTAATCACTCTCTTATTATGTAAAGACACAAATTGCTACCTGAATGCAGAAAGTATTGACATGGATTAATCACTCTCTTATATTTTGAAGAAATTATCATAGAAACATGTACAACCTTTTCTCAGGTCAGGATTTTGTTTGTGGTTTAAGCATGTACGCTTCAGATGATTAAAAAAGTAGTCATTCAGAATAAGGAGAGTCACATTTAACAATCCACTTAATGTTTTAAGGTCAAAATTATTCATTTATCTAATCTTACGGCAATCGCTAACAACTACAAGAACAAAAGGCATTGATATGATGACAATGGCAACATAACCAATTCCGACAGATATTATTCTACGATCGTCTGCAGATCGTCGTGCTCTGACCCAAGCAGACGTCAAATTCTTCTGAACTCTTAATTGTTCTGACATCTCTCTCAACTCTTCTTGCAATAATTGTTTTAGCTCAGCAGTCGTATAATTGTGACTTCCGGATTTTGTTGATTGATTCATTTGTTTAGAAGAACACTGACATGCACACAAAGACTGTGATTCATTTTGACTATTCGATGTTGTAGAGAGAATTTCTGCAAATGTTGTTTTGGTACCAGAATCTGTTGTGTAGAAAGTTGTTGTTTTCTTTAACTCAATGTTAGTTGACACAGCTGTAGTTGGTCCTGTAACATGATTCATAAGTATAAAAACAGAGTATGGCTACAATGTCAGTTCCTGGTATGACTCGACCTATTTTATAAAACATATTTTCTAAATTTCGTAAGGCTTATATTAAAAAGAACGAATTTCGGTAGATAATTAGTTTGTACATTTGTTATTAGAGATTAAGAAATAAAACAATACTTCAACATACCAAAAGGAACAGATACATAATTAAGCGCTTGAAATGTATTATTCCTCCTAATTATCTTTTGTTTCATGCATTCAGAAATTAGGCAATATCCAGGACATTCTGTTATGCTTTATATCCCCTAAATCTTGATGGATGAACATTTAGCAACCATCAATCATATATTGTCGGTTCGTTTAAGCTTGCTTGTATATATAATGCATCAACACATTTCGGCGCGAAAATTAAACAAAACATGTACAAATGTTGTGGTTCCGAAGCGCTTTACCGTATATTCCTTTTTAAAAAGCATGTACACTTACTGTATTCAAGTTTAAAAAGATCATTTGGAAGGTTTTATATTATTTATATAATTTGACATTTATAACAATAGCATTAGTGTTTTCATAAAACACAAGAGGTCAACTATTTCCCAAGATACCGAAGTTAAAATTATTGACATGAAAAGCAATTTTCGACAAAAACGTTGTTCTTTAAATTTCGAAACAGAAACACAGTGAACCTCTTCAGAAGTTGTCCATTTGATTCTTTGCATTTAAGAAGGTTTTGACATAAGAAGTTGTAAAGTTTCTTTGAAATTTGTTTACAACTGATTCAGACTCCATGACTTTCACTATATTTATGAAAACGACCATGCGTGCTATTTGTTAAAATCTAAACATTTATGATAAACATATACACATTTACCGTTTTCGCTGCAACAATAACAGTCCTCACAACCTGGAAAGTTTAGGTTGTTACCATGCGTATGTACTCTACCATTTCTTTCACAGACATGAACCTCACCATATATTTTAACTTCGTCCAACTCCATTTCTGTATAATGGTGGCATTTCCAAAAACCTAGTTATTAAACAATTAAAAACAAACAGAATTATCTACGTGAAGTATGATACTTTTTCTCCATGACATTACGTATTACTGATGCACTAAACTAAGTTTGATATGAACATTTTTACTATAACATGTATAATCCACAAATGTATATATGTACAAGTCGCCAATCAATTAATATAAGTCTCTGGTACTGATATGTTATACTAATGTATTTGAAGCCTTTTACACTTTGCATATAAAGAAGATCACATACAAATGCGTATTATGAACGTCATCAAATCAATTCTTGCAAAGACAACATTAAAGTAAAGTGGTTTATTAGAGATTGGCGCATATGAAAAATGTAGCATTCAATCATAAGAAAACATTCGTTCAACGATTCATAATGACAAGGACGCATTTAAATCAAAAGTGGGTGGTATCAATTAAATCATCCCTTCATAATTTTTGGTTGGTTGACTGTAATCTGTTTCATAAATGATGAAAGATATGTTTTAATTGTCATAACCACCATCCCGTTCTTCTTATGTGACCTACCGTATTAGACTTATCACCGGATTTGTACTAAAATCAGTAACACGACGGGTTTCGCATATTAAACAAGATCTGCTAACCATTCACTTGGTTTTTCGACTTATGAGTTTCAGTATCCCTTTGATGTCTTCCGCTTCTCTTTTTGTCTCCAACGAGAGACAAGTAATTTTTCAAAATCAATACAGCGTCGGGACTAAAAAAAACCAATTTAAAACAAAAAAAAGTGTCAACCCTTCTGTGTAAGAAGTTTTTGAAATAAAATGCATTTTCAGAAAACCCAGTCCGCTTTTAGATTTTTTTTATAAGAATCATTGAACTTACGATGTTCCTAATATCTATTAATAACAACTGTAAATTTTAATTCGAAATGGTGGTTTCTGTACCTAAAAACCTTACTTTTTTGTTAATGCGGGCATATTTTCAATGAATTCAACTTCAAAAACATCGATTAGTCCCTGCAATTGTCCTTGTGCATCTGCTTTCATTTCATTTATTTAGTACTAATATAAAGTCCGAAATTTTAACGAAAAAAGATATGATAGATATATGACAAAATATTGCCTAGCATCGTACTTAATACCTCAAGTATTTATTCAACTCATATTCCAAACGAAATGATTTCAATAAAATATTAGTAAGCTACACCTTAGAGTATGATAATTGATAACCGAACAAAAAAGTCCGAAATAGAAAATACGTTTATAATATTTAGAATTGCAATATAACATGATGGTTATTCATTTGAAGTTCACATTTGATTTATTATATTTCAGAAAAAAGTACAAATGTCTTAGAAAATATACAATAAACATAATTAAAACACTGATTAATACATGATTAAGTTCAAGACATCCAAATAAACATCTTGGTTGGACAATCTTGATTACAGTCCCCAAGATTTTAGTCTGAGAACAGGATTATACAAATTCATAAAATATTTAATTATGCCCTACATTGTCAATAATATATAGACATCAGGCGTTTTAATTTCATAAGGTAAAGAATAACTGATAATACAAAGATTGAGGAGAGAGGTCAAGTGATTATCATTATTTACGTGATCCTTATATATATATTTTTTTGTTATATAAACATTATTATACTAGAAATGCATTGTTATAATATTATTTAGTTTTAGTATGTTCAAAAATATTTTATTTTGACATTAATATAGTAAAGCTATTCTCGTATTATTTTAGAATAATGAAAATCAACACTCAAGAAAAGACCAATTGAGACATAAATTATCAACTATAGATCACCGTTAGGCCTTCAACATTGATCAAACCCCACACAGCAGTAGGTATAGTAAACTATAAAATGCACCGACATGACAAATGTGAAAAAAAATAACCAGTCAAACTAATGGCCTAATATCTGTACAAAATAATGAACGAAAAACAAATATGTGACACAGAAGCAAACGACAACCACTGAATTACAGACTCGTGACTTCATACAGTGAAATACAGAATGTAGCAGGGTTCAATATGTTAGTGGGCGCCCAACCTTATACTAACCCGGAGCAGTTGTGTTACAGTACAACAAATTAACTGATTGATTGGTGTTTGCTTTACGCTGCAGGAGCGCAAAAAGGATCAGTCGCGGCGAGAGCTAATTCAAATATTTTTACAATTCCTGTACAACAAAAGAACAAACTATAAAAAATCAATGAAAAAGGCTGAACTCATTAGATGAATATAATTAGAAATATATCAAGCAAAAACAAGGACACTAGATTAAAACAACAAAAAGACACATAGTACAGATCTGAGAGTACTCGAAGTTACTGACAGTTAGTTCAAAGGCTACTCACAAGGAAGCTTTCAAACTAAGAGTTTCATAAGGTGAAGTTGGAATCATCCCTTCGTAAATTTTACTGAAGAGTTGATTGACTGTTATGGAATATCCGTTTGATAAATGAAATCGGATATGCTCTTCATGTCGTCAATACAATTCCGTTCCCTTTTCATGAGTGCGACCTACCAAATTAGACTATTTACCGGGTTAGTAATAACATGAGCAATCCAACGAGTGCCACATGTGGAGCAGGATCTGCTTACCCTTCAGGAGCACCTGAGATCATCTCCAGTTTTTGGTGGGGTTCGTGTTGCTTAGTCTTTTGTTTTCCGTGTTGTGTCTTGTGTACTATTACTTGTCTGTTTGTCTTTTTTTTTCTTTTTTAGCCAAGGCGTTGTCAGTTTATTTTCGATCTATGATTTTGACTGTCCATCTGGTATTTTTTGTCCCTCTTTCAAAGCCAGTAACAACTAATAAGAAAATAATGAATCAAAGACTAAGTCATCAGTCAGAATACAGAACACAAAATACAGGTACATGTATAAACAGAATGTAAAGCCATAAAGGTGCAAATGTTCAAATGTATATAGCAATAATATTGTCATAACGAATTAGTTATTATATATACATTTAAGATGGTGCCAGAGTATCATCTCCATTCAAAAAGGAAAGTTAACAATAGAGAAAAAAATATGTCCTTTTTGACGTAATTGTAGTGCAATTTACGGCATACCATCAGCACATTGTCGGTCGGTACAAACATGCACCGCTTTTAAAGCTCTTGAAGTTTTTATCTGATTTTGACATAGGCGTATTATGTACGCATTTTTTTATTTCTGAATTATTTTCAAAATTTGATATTCGGATATTCACTACATTCATACGTTTATTTAAAGAAGAATCGATAAATTGTTTAACAGAATTATCCAATTTTCACCAAATTTTACAATACGATGAAAGAGCGTCTTTTGTGACCAGACGGAACTCTTTAAGATGGAGGACGATATTTTGATTTGTTTTTTCTAAAAGTGTTTTACCTCTCAGTCTTGAAAAATAGTGAGGTCCTTTGTTTTAATATGACCATAGGGATTATCTAAAAAATTCGACGATCCACAGTTTCAAGGTAGCGGAGTGTTATTATTTTCTTGACGTATGATGTAACCAACTCATGACAAAAACATGCTATCAAAGGAATTATAACGTTTTGCTGCTGAAAATGAAAAATCATGTTTGAATCTGTTTAGCGATATTTTTATTTATTTTTCTAAAAGTGTTTAACCTCTCAGTCATGAACGATAGGAGGTCCGTTTTTATAATATGACCATAGGAATTATATAAAAAAATCGACGATCAACAGTTTCGAGGTAGAGGAGTGTTATTATTTTCTTGACGTATGGTGTTACTAACGTATGACAACAACATGCTATCAAAAAAATTATAACGTTTTCCTGTTGAAAATGAAAAATCATGTTTGAATCTGTTTAGCGATATTTGAATGTTACTTAGTGAATACTACTAGTTGGAAAATATTTAAAAACATTCAACCTTCGTTACGGCTGCTGAATGCATAACCATTTAAATGACAATCAAAATGTCTATAGGATCCTTTAACTCAAAAAGCATCTAAAATAAGAAAAAATCATGGATTAGTTTTCGATAAGTAATTTTTTTTCATACAGAGTCAGTAGGTGGTTTGTTGCAAAGGCAAACGTCTGTCACTATCCAACATATCATGGTTATAACGTGGTAGTCAACATTTCCCAATTTTACAACTCGGTCGATCCCTCTATCAAGATCTATCTATTTCAATACTCGTTAATGTTTTGTTTTCGTTCTGAAAATGCAGGACATATTTTCTACTGGACGTAAATAAAGAAACAACAATCAATTAATCAATTACTTTTTTTTTTAGTTTTATAAGACTAAACGAGGGGCGAAAGATACCAGAGGGACAGTCAAACTCATAGATTGAAAATATACTGACAACGCCATGGCTAAAAAATAAAAAGACAAACAGACAAATATTAGTACACAAGACTTAACATAGAAAACTAAAGACTAAGCAACACGAACCCCACCAAAAACTGGGGGTGATCTCAGGTGCTCTGGAAGGGTAAGCAGATCCTGCTCCACATGTGGCACCCGTCGTGTTGCTTATGTTATTACAAATCCAAATTACAGCATTAGTGTCTATCAAATGAATCATAAAATCAAATACAACAGACATCAGAAGTAAGGAAAAAGAGAATTGAAAGCACTGCAAGGGTAGAAACATATGTTCTATATTATGCAGCTCTGTCATTATTTTGTATTACACATACCAACTTGCTGTAAGACTTTGTGGTGAACACTTCTTCAATGTTTACAACTAGGAAAATCCGTTTATAAAATACTTACTAAAACTTTTGAGTTGCCAATAAAACAAAAAGCAATTCTTGATTTGTCTACAGAGTAAACGATTTCTGTTAAAACAACATCAACAATGCAAATCCAGTGTAACGTGTCGTAACAGGAATTCAAAAATTACGTAGTTACGTAGTTATACTTATTCTGGTGTTTTAGTATATAATTGTGTTTGTCATTATATTAGTTTTATGCTATCGGCTAACAAATTTATAACATTGAACGCCGAAGTAGTATTAACTAATATGATAATTGTGATAAACGGATGTTTATAAATATATTTCATTTTACATCATATACATGAAGCTATTAATACGTTTTAAACACTAATAGTTATGAGAATAGTATATTGTTCATTTTTTTTAAGGAATGTTATTCATTCCTGACTTTCTGATATATTTTATGACTTGTTAACCCTTGTATTTTTATGAGTTGTAAACCAAAATATATTTGTTGGGATAGAAATAAATAAATAATTTTACAAGCATAGTATGAACTATGGAAATAACAACAAACACTGATTATCTGATTTAAAAGTATAAAATATTGAAATTATCTAAAATGAATTAAGATGACACTAACATTATGCTTTTGATATAAAATCTCCATAGAACTTCATATTTCACATGACTTGCTGACTTTACGTTTTAGTTTCGTATTGATTTTTAATGCTACATCTGATTGATATCATTTCAAAGAACATACTTCATAATTCATTGTTGTAGATTATCAAATGTGTATTGATAAACATTTGAAAGGTATATGATATAATAGTAATGCATATATAAACACACTATGATCATCTGAATCAAACGTTTAAAATATTGAAATTGATCGGATTAAAGATGATCCTAACTTTATGGTATTGCCATAGGCTTAAACGCTAATATGAAAAGACTTGTTGACTTCACTTTTTGTGTCGTATTAATTTTTCAATGCTACATTTGAGAGATAATATTACATATCACATAATACATAATGCATTAGAGTAGAATATCACGTTTTAACAGTCGAAAGTACTAGCCTAAAGTCCTTGAATATAAGATATTTTCCAAATAAAACATAAGTAATCTTCTTGTACATTCTATAAAAGTTGCAAGAATATACTCATACTTAAAACATTGCCATCAATAAAATGTATCATGTATCTGTTTAAGTATAAAGGGTGTTTCCTACTAAATAGTGTTACGTTGAATCTGGTAAAAAACAAAACATTATCTTATCTCATCTATGTTTTGTCACAAAACATTACACGCCAATTTCTTGTTTATCTGTTTTTTTTTTCAAATTGAACATTGTTGTGAATATGAAATATCTTAATAGTCTGAATTATTAAAATAAAGATGTTATATAACAATATATGATAAAGTATTAGTTATCTTTAGGAATACTTTAAAAAAATAATAAGATTACAAAATATAAACCGAACTCCAAGTTAAATTCAAAACGAAACGTTCTTTATAAAATGGCAAAATCAAACCCTCAAAAACATCATAAGAATGGAAAACAATTGTCATAATCCAGACTTGTTATTGTTTCAGGCAGCTCTTAATGTAGAAAATGGTTGGTCAAATGGGGTTTTCTAGCATGTTAAACGCCTTACGTTTTCAAACGATTTATATTAGTATTTGACTGATATTAGGGTCGTTGAGATCGTTCTTTATTTATAAGAAAGTGTTTCAGCAAACTCCGTATATGTGACCATATTCTTCATGTTCTTGAAATTGATAAGGTAAATATTTTAAATTTATTCGTTAAGATAGACTTTGCAAACTATGCAATGTTCTTGAAACGAGGAACATGTTCTTTTGATGTGTAGTATACATAAAACATTAAGAATGGATCTATTTACAAAAAAATAAAACAATGGAGAAGTGATTTTATGTCACTACCAAAATGACCCAAAAAATAATCAATAATTAAACCCCATAACAACAGAACATGTTAAACTAGTCGGCTATTTTTTGAAACAGTCATTAGAAGTGAAGACAGAAGCAGCTTAATTGTTGATGTTTGGGTTTTTTTTTTTTTTCTTTCTTTATGAAAAGTGTTCAAAAGTTCATGTACGACCAGGAAACTATCTGCAATATTAACATGATCAGCAGACATAATTAAAGAACAACAATATCTATTCAATTATATAGTAAACCCTCCCTTCTTAATGTATTTTATTATATATATTATGGACTTACCACCATCAACAAGTACAGTCACAAGACAGAAAAAGTAATAACGTTGAGAAACATATTTCCAAATGCAAATAATATTCTTCTTTTTAAATATTGATCATCATATTACTTTCTAATATATACGGATTTTTGTGAATGAAGTATATCTAAACAACAATTCCAATTTCAATCGAATATACCTGTTGCATTACTAAACAGTCGTGTGTTTTTTGCAAACACAATGCGTTATTATACATAAATCAAACTTTATAATAATGGAAAAGCTAACATAACTCGATTTAGTTTTTTAGTCTTTTGACTTCCGTGTGACTCGGCATCATACACTTATATAGGAATGGTTATTTCTTCGCTGTACGTGTATAGTAAAACATGTGTACAGTTCTGAATGTATTAAGTGACTCTGGTTTCAAATGGCTGCAATACGTCGGATAGTATACCTGTATCTGTAATATAATAGTTAGTCCTATGAACATTATCGCAGTTCTAAAACCAGGCTTAGGGTATTTGTAACTATAATCATTAATCAGCTTTAATTGATTTCATTTTTTCAGGTAATCATTGTAACCATTAATCTGCCAAGAATCTGATTACATGTTATTTAATTTAATCAACTACTTTTCAAAATACCTTGTTATCCTGATTACTTTTTGGTTGTATTCTGATTACAATGAAGAAAAAAATATTGTGTTTATGGTCAATATTTCATGTCTTTAAATGAAACTTTTTCTTATTCCTATTTAATGGATATTTAGCTTGTTAAAATAGTTTTATATAATTTAAGCATGCTAGTTGATTTATTTTCTTCAGTATAGAATTGTTACAGCAGTCATCATAAGCCAAAGTAAAATGTATTGTATTCTTTTTATTGGAAATATGTTATATTATTCTGAAGACACATTTGAAATATATAGGTATCAACATATAAAACTCCAAAATGTGTTAAAGATGTTCTACGTTGCAACGATCACTTGCATTCTTTAATAGCTATCGGAAGTATTTCAATCAAAGTTCAAATTGACAAGGTCTTTGGTGTCTTTCGGAGTTCACATATATGTACACTGCATGGCATTACAACATGTGATTTGTTTTTCAATAGTATACAAAACACTTACATTTTCACCTTTAAGCCTTGCTTTTGTCAAATATTATAATATACTGAAGCATACCCGGATAACAAAATGTATAATTATAAGTTTGACGCCAAAACAGGGCACATGACGTCATTTTATATTGTTGTATTCTTGCAATGTTCTGTACCGAGTCGAGAATATGGCAGTTGTTATCGCATAGTCCGTTTCTATGTATTTTGGCGTTTGTTTATGTGGCAGTTCAGTGTTTCTGTTGTTCCGTTTCGTTTTCTAGTTGATGTGTTTCCCTCTTTGTGACCCGGATATGTTTTATTAATTTGATGTATGACCATTGCAGAGCGGTATACTACTATTGGCTTAGATGTATGCAAAGAAAACCCAGATCAACTTGTACTAATTAAAAAAGAATGTGTTTTTATTTAGAAAATACAGGTCACCACCATTGACATGAAATAGTGTTAATATTTCTATATTGGCATTCCATAATTCGATTTTAAATCACGTTATACTCAATTATCACTCTTTATAAATATCACATATCTGTCCACTATCGCAAAATTCAAATATAATCAGCAGTGTTATTTTAACAGTTTGTCCCATTACTGGTTATTTGTTTAAATCTCACTTGGAAAATTAACCGCCATTAACAAATAGCTATTGAAATATAAATCTGGTGTACTATCTGTCAACTGATTTAACAAAAGGTTGTGATTATCTTTCATAGTGAAGTTCATGATCAAATTATAACTGTATATGAATACCCTGCCATTTCAACTCAGAAATGTAAACTGTAAAGATTTCAGGTGGTACCAAACACTTTCACTGAAATTAATTTGGCTATTTTAATTTTCATAAAATTTTTGACAAAATATTTACTTTGACCCTATGACAAAAATATAAAAATTTAAAAAGAATGAACCACAAACTTTATCGGAAAATTTTCGTTGCACAAATAGCAGTTTGACTGAAGCCAATTTTGATCATTGATAAGCTAAATATGTCCTGAACAATAGAACGTAATTAAATCGTTCAGCTGGTTTTTACAGAGTTATCTTCCTGTAGTGTTATGTACCATCTTAACAAAAAATCTTTGACTTGGATGGAGAGTTGTCTCATTTGCATTTATATCACATCTTTTTATATCTATATGTTGTTCTGAACAGATATATCAATAGTGACTTGATAGCCATATTTCAATTTCAAT
Organism: Mytilus coruscus; assembly: GCA_017311375.1. NCBI lineage: Eukaryota > Metazoa > Mollusca > Bivalvia > Mytilida > Mytilidae > Mytilus > Mytilus coruscus. Next base: position 12,310 of record JAASAO010000496.1, read on the forward strand.
GTTTCTGGGATTTTTTTAAACAAAAGTTTATGCTATACTGTCTGTTGATACAACTTCAAATTCCTTTATGATATATTATTATGATTGTTGTAATAGTACACCATGAAATAATCAGTCATCCAAAGTCATATTTGTATGTTTTATCAAGTGTACATTTAATGGACATTAAATTACCAACGTTCTCGAGATGAAAAAAGTTAAGAACAATCTTTATTGCCAATTAAACTCAGTATTGTTTGTTTGTGACCGAAAACAACTGATAATTCTTTCATTCTATTTGTGAATTCTTGATTTAATGCGTTGTTCGGTCGATCTTTCAATAGGTTTCTATATTTGAATTCTTGATATAGTTATTCTATGAATATTGTTGAATTGTGCATTTGTATATTAATAAGATAACTTGACCGATAAATTAAGATAGACAACATTGTGTATCAATTGAGCACGAGTAATATTGAAATAGATAATTGTAATTATTATAACCTTGGTCATTTTCGAAAATTATTTTGACCGGTGTGACAAACATGTTATGTTTAACACAATTATAGTTGAAGGTTACACTTATTATAATTTGCTGATTCAGCAAACAGGTAAAATATATAAAGCATTGCCATGTATATTGTGTTCAAGTGGCGAACACGCTTTTAGAGGTAAGCATTACATGTTTAATTGTATTATACATCTGCCATAAATTCAGAGTGTTTCTTCGTTAATTTATAATTAACATTTACGGTATCGTTTTGGCCATTTCAACAATTGTTGCTTTAAAGCTGCCAGTAGCAAACACAAATATAATTTTAAAAACCTGATAAAAAAGTACAAAAAAATCTTTTTATGGGAGTTTTTAAACACTGACAACAGGGAAATAATAAAAGTGTATACAATCATAGAAAAAGCGAGAAATGTTTATCAATTTGTTAAAAGGAAATAAATTGTTGGTCGTTTCAATATGACTCTCCTCGTTTCTTTTAAATTTGTAAATGAGAAGTATATTAGTGACTGTGTTGGTTTGTAGCACCTTTTTTTCTATTTTGCACTTTAATTTGTTATTTTTCTTTTAAGTTTATTTTTTAAAATGTAGACGTATAATAGATTTGGAATTCGAATGATGCGTTTTCGTGTACAACAATCAGTATTTAAATAACAACAATCATAACGTATCATCATTTGAAAACCTATGGAAAGCTTAAAGTTTTTAATTTCCAGTTGCTTCAATCGTAGTATAAAATGTCTGTCGCATTTTGCTTTCTGCTTGTACTGTTAAACTTATGTATTGATAAAAAATAAAGTGTTATTTGTCTAACTGCAAATACTTAGTTTGGTGTAGCATATTAATAAATCATTGTTAAACTATGTTTTGAATTGTAAATCCAATCCTTTTAAATAATTAAAAATCAAGATACCCCAATCCCTACTGATTTAAAATTTCATATTTATTCAGTGAAGTTGTTAATTATTAATAAAAAAAAAAAAAAAAAATCTACTGATATAGGTCTTAACTAGAAGAGTCATTCTTACATGACTGATGAATTGATATCAAATTTCAATTAGCTAAGATGTTAGTGTTTAATACAAAACCGATCAAATTTGGTACACTATGATAAAATCCGTCTCGTAATTTTTTTACTGACGTTCTTTGCTGTTTTGCTGTGTTAATGAGATCTCATTAAATCCTATGTCCTCCATGAAGATAAGGATAATGCGTGAAAAATTGTGAAATGAGCTCCTGTAGTTTTCATGATATCGTAACTTAACTTTTAGGTAAAGTGGATAACAGTAAAACTTGATAGGACATATTTTGAAATAACATAAACTATTTTTTAAAGGGGAAATTAGAGTTTAAAAAATTACCACCACCTTATCATACATGTTGAATGTCTGAAAGTACTTAACAGCCACGTTTGCCTATTCTCCAGGACCCAACACATCGTGTTTCTGCAGTACAGAATAGGACAAACTCTACAATATTCCGTGGATCATATGAAGGGTGGGTGCTTCATCAGTGGTCCTGACCCAATCCTTCATGTTGTACAAAGTTTTGACTATCGAGCTAGTCAGTATTTCTTTTAAGTTCCAATGTCTACTATACGCCACCATTGGTGGTTTTGGAAATAGCTCTCTACATTTCGCATTGCGAAGTAGTTTTTATAATGTTTTCGCAAAGCTTTATTTATATTTCCTAACGAAAAGTGATATTTAGTTACAAATACTAGTGGTATCTGCTTGTCAGATTCTTGTTTGAAGCGGAGTAACTCTGATCGTTCGATATTGAGAGCCGATTCACAGTTACAATGTATTTCATGCTCCTTATATCCCCTTTGCTTAAGATGGCCTTTGAATTTACAAATTGTATCTTTAATTCTGCGTGTTGCTGTTGTTTCGGTGGTGGCGAATAGCTTCCCCTTTTATAAATCCAGAGAAGACTGTTGGGTTATGCATAGACGTCCTATCTAAATATTGAAATGTATTAGTAGGTTTGATGTAGCTCTTTATATCAAGGATACCGGTGTTCCTGAACCTCAACCCTTTATGTACGACTGTATCGAGAAAAATAATTTCTTCGTTTGAAATTTCATTAGTAAACTTTAGTAAAGGGTGATGATCATTTGCTATTCTAAAAAACTCCTCAACCTCTTCTCGTGATGAGTGAGCTATTATAAACGCATCATCTCTATACCTTCCGTAAAATAAGATCTTATTGTTATACTTATATTTTTCAATAATTTCATTGATAACTTCGAATACTCTAATATCACAAATTTCTTGGCTGCATTTACTTCCCATACTAGCGCCTATTTGCTGTACAAAGTATCGGTCATTAAATTTAAAATAATTGTTTTTCAACACTGTGGCTACTAACGATTTGATTGTTTCACAGCTAGGTAATTTTATCGGATAATCCTCTTTTACTGCACTGCTATAAGCCCGTCCAACAGATTGAAGGAGTTCATTGAACTCCATGTTTGTATACATGCTGGTGCAGTCAAAAGAGATTAAAAGGCAATCCCGATCAGGCCTTAAACTTTCTATTTTATTTATGAAATCCCCACTATCTCTAATGTAACTGGTCTGTCTTTTAACTATAGGTATCAAAAAGTAATCAATAAATTTGCTAACCCTTTCGGTGACAGAGTTACATTGAGAAATAATTGGTCTGCATGGGGGCAATTCATTTGTTTTTTTATCCCTTGAATAGCAAGTTCACTTAATTTGTGAAGTTTAGGAAGGAGAAAAAGACGACCTTTTATCAGTCTCCAATTTTCCAAAAGCATGTATAATTATACTTCCAAATATAAACTTAAATAGTAAAATATAAAGTAAATATTTCACAAAAAGGTCCTTCACATGTAAATAATTTTGACTACTTCATGGTCAGTTCTTATTTCGTTAAGAAAAGAACCGATAACTGGTATCACAAGTAATTACTGTATGACTATATAGCTTATTATGAATAACTGTAATAACAATGGTATTACCAAATAGATATAAGAAGATGTGGTATGAGTGCCAATGAGACAACTCTCCATCCAAGTCAAAATTTATAAAAGTAAACCATTATAGGTCAAAGTACGGTCTTCAACACGGAGCATAGGCTCACACCGAACAGTAAGCTATAAAGGGCCCAAAAAATTACTAGTGTAAAACCATTCAAACGGGAAAACCAACGGTCTAATCTATATAAAAACGAGAAACGAGAAACACTTATGAACCACATCAACAAACGACAACTACTGAACATCAGATTCCTGACTTAGGACAGGTGCAAACAAATGCAGCAAGTTAAACGTTTTAATGGTACCAAACCTTCACCCTTTTTCTGAAACAATAGTGTAACATCACAACATAGAAAGACTCACTATAAAATATAAACTGAAATAGCTTAACTCAATCAAAGTACATATTAACACCATTGAACATACACTGAACAAATTAATTTGACCTATGATACAATGTAAATTCAAAATAAATAAACTAAGGGAAGAATAATAAAAGTAACATGTTATATCGGTATGAAATGTTAAACAATTTAAGAAAAACAATATGCTCGAACAAAAATATCAGCCATTTGCAATAACTTTAAACACAGGTAAATGAAAATAATTTTGTTGTTAGGAAGCCTTAATTAGATTTATTATGAAATCAATTAGCTTTTGCAGGTTTAGCTACGTAGTCTTTCTGGATATTTAACAATGAACGTAACAAGGATTTATGATGGAATGTTGTACACCAAATATATTTATAATTTTGCAAGTTGTGCAAAAGACAGTCTTTAAAGTGTGTTAAAATATAACAATATTTTCTGCTCTTTATGAAGTGAGAACTTTTTACTAAAGGAAGCTCTCCGTCAATTCAAAATTAAGTTTGTTAGTACCAATAAGTATGTTTTTCTTTTTGAAAGGGTACCATCATAATAGTTTACATTTACCATACATGTTTCGAAGTAACAATCATGAACGATGAAAATTGAATAATCGTAAATATTTTGCACTGAACATGCTATAACCAATGATGTTTATCTGTTTTTACTGTGAAGTGTGTTGATTTAGAAACAAGAACAACTGGTGTCATTGTGTTTTGTAGAACATGATGGCGTGTTCGAATGGCTATGTACTCTTCTGTGGTATCTGGGTTGTTTGTGTTTTGGCAATACATATAGCAGGTATGAAAATATTTAAGGCGGTTTATACAAATAGCATGATTTCAAATGCTTGTAACCAAAAGGATCGAAAGAAATTTACTAAAAAAGAAAAAATAAGGCGTCAATGTTGATATATCGACGGTTCGGTGTTATATTGAACACATTTCATAAAACCCCTGGGTATTACTTTAGGGCAATATGTGTGAATATTTGTAACAATATCCTAATGAGTTCATATCCAAGCAATGAACATGACTAAGTCACAAAAAATTTAAAAAATTATCTTCATTATCTTATGTAAATTTTTCACTTTTTTTTTTTTTTGTTGAAATTACAAGCGTTTTAATATGTTACAATAAACGAATACGTATAAAAATCATGTCTAATATAGAATCAATGCAATCTTGGTGCGTGTATGTGTTAGTTTAGGTAAAACTGGCTTTGAAAAAAAAACGCTACATTATATAGACCTATTATAGATTGACGACCTTTCAGGAAGGTATGCATGCGATCAACATTTATCTTGGTGGAAGAAGATTCACCTTAATACTCTTGAGAAAGAAAACGTCATTATACTGTAATTGCGCTTAACTTAAATCAGCTAGTTATGAATCCGTAGTTTATTTGTATTGACTGTCTAAATATGTTCCTATTTGTTATCTTAAAATTGTAACAATTTATAAATAGTTATTTGTGTACTGATGATTTTATTGTTGTTCTAATAAAGCAAAAGAATGTCTGCAAAATACAATGGGTTTGGCTTATAATGGAACCGTAAGTACAACAATCACTGGACGTAATTGCAAGAGTTGGGCAGGAATAACTATTAATGACGAATTGCAAACAGCTCAACATAACTATTGCCGAAATCCTGATGCATCCTCTAATGGACCTTGGTGTTTTACAACTGACCCTGATGTATTCTGGGAATTTTGCAGTATTCCGTTATGTGGTAAGTTGCATATTTACATCTGACCCTGATATATTCTGGGAACATTGCAGTATTCTCTTATGTGGTAGGTTGCATATTTACATCTGACCCTGATATATTCTGGGAACATTGCAGTATTCCGTTATGTGGTAGATTGCATATCTATATCTGACCCTGAGATATTCTGGGAATATTGCAGTATTCCGTTATATGGTAAGTTGCATATTTACATCTGATCCTGATATATTCTGGGAACATTGCAGTATTCCCGTATGTGGTAGGTTGTATATTTACATCTGACCCTGATATATTCTGGGAATATTGCGGTATTCCGTAATGTGGTAGTTTGCATATTTTCATCTGACCCTGATATGTTCTGGGAATTTTGCAGTATTCCGTTATGTGGTAGGTTTTATAAGTATAATTAATTTGTTTTAATATTTTCCATTTTGCTCTCTCTTTATTGTTTGTTATTTTACAAGTTTTCAGAAGTTGGAAATGAGGTTTGAAATGATAACCCCATGTTAAAATTATTAAGTATAACAAAAATTACAGTAGAAGTCATTGTTTTTATTTTTAACACTATTAAATGGATCATTTGCAATAAGTTATGTCTAATATAGAATCAAAGCAATCTTTGTGCGTGTATGTGTTAGTTTAGGTAAAACTGGCTTTGAAAAAATACGCTACATTATATAGACCTATTATAGATTGACGACCTTTCTGGAAAGTATGCACGCGATCAACATTGGTCTTGATGGAAGGAGATTCACCTTAATATTCTAGAGAAAGAAAACATCATTATACTGTATTTGCGCTTAACTTAACTCAGCTAGTTATGTATCCATAGTTTATTTGTATTGACTTTCTAAATGGGTTTCTAGTTGTCAACTTAAAAATGTAACAATTTACACATAGTTATTAGAATACTGAATAATTTTATTTATGTTCCAATAAAGCAAAAGAATGTCTGCAAAATACGAAGGGTTTGGCTTATAAAGGAACCGTAAGTACAACACGCACTGGACATAATTGCAAGAGTTGGGCAGGAATATCTATAAATAACGAAATACAAACAGATCAACATAACTATTGCCGAAATCCTGATGCAGACCCTAATGGACCTTGGTGTTTTACATCTAACCCAGATGTATTATGGGAAGGGTGCAGTATTCCGTTATGTGGTAGGTTGCATATTTACATCTGACCCTGATATATTTTGGGAATATTGCAGTATTCCGTTATGCGGTAGGTTGCATAAGTATATTTTGTTCTAATATTTTTCATTTTTCTCTCTCTTTATTGGCTGTTACTTTGGAGAAATTTGAAATGAGGTTTGAAATGATAACACCATTTTAAAATTAGTAAGTATATACAATTACAGCAGAAGTCATTGTTTTTTTTTTTTTTGTTTTTTTAACACTATTAGATGGAACATTTACATTCCAGCAGCGCCTGCATACGGAGTATATATCTCCCAATTGATACGATATTCCCGGGCTTGTATTTCCTATCATGATTTCCTTGATAGAGGATTGCAGCTCACAAGGAAGCTATTTCACCAAGAGTTCCAAATGGTGAAGTTAAAATCATCCCTTCGTAAATTTTACGGACGCCATCACGAGTTGGTTGACCGTTATGGAATAACCGTTTCACAAATGATATCGGATATGTTCCTTGTGTCGTAACTACAATACCCTTCCCTTTTCACGGATGTGACCTACCGAATTAGACTATTTACCGGATTTGTAATAAAATAAGCAACACGACGGGTGCCACATGTGGAGCAGGATCTGCTAACCCTTCCGGAGCACCTGAGATCACCCCCAGTTTTTGGTGGGGTTCGTGTTGCTTAGTTTTTAGTTTTCTATGTTGTGTCTTCTGTACTATTATTTGTCTGTTTGTCTTTTTATTCTTAGCTATGGCGTTGTCAGTTTATTTTCAATCTATGAGTTTGACTGTCCCTCTGGTATCTTTCGTCCCTCTTTTGCAATATGTTGTACATCTGTATCTTCAACAGTCACTTCCTTATTTGGGTTTATGTAAGATAAATATCATTGTTTACAAGCCACCTATTAAACTAGTTCCAATTTGTTAAGTTCAAATCATCCTTTTGAAACTTTTACGGACGTCTTCACGAGTTGGTTGACCATAGTTGAATATTTGTTTCACAGTTGTGAACGTAAATAATCCATTTGAGGCCTGCTTAATTAAATTTAGTAAAGGGTTGTAGGAATTCGTGTTGGTCAGTCTTCAATGTTAGCATTGTAATTTGTATACTGTTGTTTCACTTTTTGTCTTATTAAATTGTCAGTTTCTTTTTTTAATTTTGTCTTTAAAAGGCCGTTTTGCATATCTCGCTTCTTTTAGTTTGTGTTATTTTCTAGGGAAATTCTAAAGCTTCACTTTTGGAATATAACTGATTCGGTAAAATTTGACAGACCTGAATTTTGGATAATATGAAACTAACTATCCGGATATTCGAGTTTCCAATTTTTACCGAGTTTGTTGCAAAAATTATTTAAAATCTCCAAAAGTGAAATCAGCTAAACGTGTTGAAAAATGCATTAGATTATCATCCTCATCATATGGAATGATAACATATTTTATAATTTTTTGGGGAAATTATAAGAAATATTTTGCAGTAACAAACATGACAAACGCATTTAAGGTTAGCTTTTGTAGCCATCAATCAAAATGTTATGGCTAAATTTCGGTTTCAAAGTTCAAAGCAAAATTGCCTCTCAAAATCAAACCATAAAAATTAGCTTTAGCGCTGTGACGTCGCAGTGAGGCGTCAAAGCAAAACAATAAAATAATCGTGCAAGACGTCATAATAATTTGGACTACATGCATACTAAATTAAACTTCAAAATTAATATTTTTATCAGTTATTGCAACGTTGGAACCATTATAACCGAATGCGTACGAAAATAGCAACACCGTGTGTGCAACACGGAGAGCAGGATCTGTTTACCCCTAGTCGTTTGAGATTCTGAGGAAACTGTCGTTTAATGTCTAGTTTTCTAATTTGTGTTTTGTAAACTGTCGTTTGACATTTTTTTAAATAATATGATTACCTCACAAAGTCATATTACAATTTTTGGGTTTTAAATACATAAACCATAAAGTGAAATTTGAAAATTTGGACCCTCTCGCTACAAAACAGGCTACGCTTTTCGTCCTGTTTATAAAGCTCATACAAACATATTTTATAATTTCCATTAATGTACATATATATTATTTATACCACAATGAGAAGCCAATGCATATAAAAGAACTAGTTCGTGCATGACACATACAAATATATAAATTAAATGCACTATTCAATTATTTTCTCTTTAATTTTCAATATCTCAATTAATCAGGAATTATTGTTTTTCAGATGACGTTGATATTACAACAAAACCAGGTAAGACCGTCAAGAAAGATTAAATAGAAATGTTATGTCTATAAACAAATGTTCTTAAGATTTGTAAACCTGTTGGTTTTCCCCTTGTCTTCATTCTTGTTAAGCTTTTTAGTTATATCGATATAACACAAGCGTGTGAAACCTGGAATTGCAAGTATTATGTTCATAACGTATAGGAAATTAATGTTACTTGATATCAACTCTTTTTATATTATTTCAATATTGAAATAAACGCGCCTTGGTAGAATTCTAATTGATGTTTTTAATTTGATGAATACGCGATATCAAATTATCACTAGTTAAAACACCTATTTGACTGACCACAGGTTTCTTATATTTTGGACGAAAGGTTAAAACGAACGTAAAGGGAGCTTGAATTATAATCCAACTTTAACACTGATAATATATGTTTAATTGGTTTAACGACAGTCTCGTCTAAATGGAATGTATCTTAAACAATGTAAGCATATCGCGTTTGAAATTCGCTTTTATTGATCCGATATAAAAATACATAGGTTAAAATACACTTACGTGGGATACGTTACTGACGTAAAGCACGATTACACACATTTGCGCGTAAATTATTCAAGAATGCATGTCTTTAAATGAACTTTTTGAAGTATGATACCCTAAATTAAACTGTTTTTATTCATTAATGATCGGCTTTTTCAACATCAAATTGTCAGACAAGGATGATAGAATGTACAGATAAAAAAATGTAGAAAAAATCTGCCAGAAAAAAAAATGTTGTGATACAGTTTTTACACCAATTTTTTTGAAAGTTAAATTAGAAAAAAAATGACACCTGGAATAGCATGTGAAAGAATTAAATGTTAATCGAATAAACAATTTGATCCTCACCCCCAAACGATACTTAAGCGTTTCCGTAGTATTCTCAAAACAATGGTAATGGTCTGCTTTAAACTAGTAATATTTCCAGTTTATGGTTGAAAAACCTCAAATCATACTAAAAATAACTAAAAATAAAAACTCGGATATTTTGGAAAATTAAACCGTTTCTGTCTGTGACATAGATGTTTGCATATACGCAAGGTGTGATCAAGATGAATAGGCTCGATAAATTGTCTGGTGAGCAAATACACATCGGGTACACCACACTCCTTTATCCGCGATTGAGTTCTAGTTATAGACCTTGTTTTCTGCCATTTAGTTCTAGTTATAGATCCTGTTTTGTGCATTTAAATACACATTTTAAAAATGTAAATGTATTTCAAGAAATAAACCAACAATCTTGCGTTATTATAATTTGGGATTTATTAGTGATTATTAAACAGTAACATAAGTGACGATTCTGGATTGCAAACCAAACGCATCTACGCATAAAGAGAATGATTCAATAGCATTCATTTTGATAACAAACGCAATGCTTCTCTTATTACTTGTTTTAATGCTAAACATTTCTTAGCTACGAATCTATTTATGATTTATATTTATTCATTGAACATTGTGATAGTACAAGTCTTAAGACTATTGTAAAGAAGTACTGAACTCACGATCATGCGATGTGGGCTTCTGATATCGTATTTAAGGGTATATTCTTATGACATATGTAAAAGTTGACAGTTATTAATTGGTCAAGTCAAAATTGTAAACCTTTACTAATCAGTGATTGAACTATGTTTGTACTTTTTACCAATAAAGCAAAATACTGTAAAGATAATCAGCTGGGTGTGGATTATACTGGAACCGTGAGTACGACAGACACAGGCCGAACCTGCCAAAATTGGTCAGAAACGTATCCCCATTCACATGATTTCACAGAAAAGTTAGCAGACCAACAGAATTATTGTCGAAATCCTGATAATGAACCATTAGGACCTTGGTGTTATACAACTGACTATGAAACCAGATGGGAATATTGCACTGTTCCATTTTGTGGTATGTTTTATACTGCATATGTGTTTGTTTGATTAATCGTTAATTTACTTGTAATGTCTTTTAATGTTTTATTGCACAAATCATGTAAAAAACATACAATTGTGTTTGAGCAATGACTCGCACATTTACAATGCTGTTTACAAATCACGATACACAGTATGAAAATAGCATTGATTAAGTGAAATAGATACACATTGCCAAAAAATATCCTAGGATATTAAATAGTAAAAATCTATGTTTAAGCTTGTCCTTTTTAACGACACATAGGGAATTACTTTAAATCCATGTTCAGAAAAATATGTTGTAATTGTTGGGTTTTTTTAAACAAAAATTGGTGTGTCCATCTGTTTACTTATAAAAAGGCCATGTACAATGATGCATTATTTACATTTGATTAGATGAAAAATCAAGATATTGCTATGTTAAACATATAATCATTAAAACCAACAGGATATCATATTATTTATGTCCTTGCAATGAGAAAATTGACCTATTAGAACTGATTAACATGAATTGCTTACTATAATTCGATTATTTTTTAATCGCCGTTTTTTTAATTTTAAACCAAATGGAATAGACAGTTTTAATATTGGCAGCCTCTGAAATTTCAATATCTGATATTTCAAAACTTTATAACAACCACGATTGGGAATGCCTTCCACCACATATCATTCAGAAATTAAAAAAACAGTTTTATTGGACATGTGCATTCTACAAATAATGTTTCCCAAAAAACCTTAGACTTCCCGCTGTTTTATAGGGGTTCGTGCTTCTTAATCTTTATTTTGTTTTTGTTGTGTGTATAGTACTTTTATTTGCTCTTTCTTGGTTTTTCGTTTTTTTGGCCTAGGGATTTTCATTTTGTTTTCTATTCCTAAGTTGTGATGAATATCCCTTTACTATGTTTATCTTCTGGAACATTGCCACTTCAGTAATGCTTCAAACTTGTACTTAACGAAAAGGTATAAGAGTGACTAAAAATGGTGAAGTTGCTCAAAAGTAAATTAATACAATTTGAAATGAATTGATTCTTTTTTAGTATTCCTCAGGTTAAATTTCAATATATGCCTCACTATCAAACACTAATTGAGTAACCCGTCTTAAAGAGGTTTCAACACTTACAATTTCATTTCGGGATGTTTAAACAGGTTTGTTTTCCGTCAGCAGTATGTCCTTTGTTGCCTTCAGCTTGAAAGAGATCGGGGATTCTTAACATAAACGTATTTCGCTATATATTTTGAATATCTCAATTGAACAGATATGATGACAACTCATATTTTACTTTTTTTTTTAGATGGCATTACTATCTCACCAAAACCAGGTAAGCCTTAAAATGAAATTTTACAGATATGTCTTTCATGGATATGCTTTTCACAGTTGTTTATTTTTTTTTTTTTTTGTTCTCTGCCAATCTCTTACAATTAATTTCTGAATTTACAGTATTAGAAATTAAATAATTTTAAGTCAAATTGCTGAAGTGTTTTGTCGACCGTATCTGCTTTCTATACAAATGTTCACTTATTCTAAAAGAATTCAATCAGTAGTATTTCAGATGATAAATGAGATTAATGCATTATTTTTCCGATTTTCAATTTTACAATGTACGCCAACGAGCGAACGTTGTATGCCAAATTTTTACAAAGTCTGTGACATAGCCCATTTATTGTAACTACAACATGATAAGTTGACCATTGGAGTCACCGTTCTACTTTTAACCAATTAATTGGGACATGACTTCAACACAAAATACTACGCGTCAAAAACAAAACAATCCATGCTGGCCCCTAGTATTTTTCCTTATATTATGACATTGTTAATTTGGTTTCAAGATGATAACTTTGCTGCCATGTCTGTCATCTTTGTATCTTAGTTACATTAATATTCTTTGATACTATCAATTTTGATGTCTTTGTGTTTATAAAGTTTATGTGATGTTTTATATTGATTTCATTTATATTTACACACATTTTAATGAACAGGTAAACATTAAATAATTGTAACTTTGATTTATATACATACAGTGACTTGTTACAAGTATTTGTCACTGCATTTGTGTGTTATTGTACTAGATTCATATTCTGCCAATTGCGGTAAATATTTCAAAACGAAAGCAAACATCTAAGACGTGTTAGGCAAACTGATTCTTATAATGGTAATATATTCAACGCATACAATGTAAATTGACAACATGAATCGCGAATGTTGTTTATGAAAAAGAAAAGTTTTATTGAAAATTACCTATAACTAAACTTGTGAAATAATATCTCCTCCAAAATGACTTGATCTAAAAGCTAAGGCCAAACAAACTGATCATAGACTAACAGAAGTTTGTTTTGTAAGGGAACAACAACAGTGTATCATGACTAAATCCACTCTGACTCAGCCAATTGTATTTGTATTGCGTTATTTTAGACCAAAATTGTCGAATGGATCAGCAGGGAAAGAATTATACTGGCAAAATCAATAAAACAAGATTTGGACAAAGTTGTCAAGCCTGGATATCGTTAGTTCCAAACAAGCATCCATTCACGGTTAAATTAGCTGACGATGAAAATTACTGCCGGAATCCAGACATTGAGTTGTATGGTCCATGGTGTTATACCACTGACCCAGGAACGAGATGGGAATATTGTGATGTACCTTATTGTGGTGTGTACTCAATTATCTTCTTCCTTATTCTGTACTTATTTCAAAGTATTATATCAGTTGTTAGTTCCGTAGAAGAATTGCATCAAATAATATATATCTTGTATTGTCTTTGGTTTTGTTTCAAAGCATGTGCTGAAGTACCAAACAGGTTCAGTTAATATGTGAAGTCATTCATTGTTAGTCGTTTTGAAATGTTTATACATTTTGAGGTTAACTTAAAGATGTTAGTGCTTATCAAATTACATAGTTATAAGTTGTTAAATCAAATATATTGTTAGGATATTAGGTTATTCAGATCAACTGAAATAATAATACGTTTCTATATACAATTATTGCAGAAGGAGCAGACAATCCAGGTAAGTTGACATTATTACGCTTTAGTCGACATCATGCCACTCTTTATCTAACCATTTGAAATGTAAAGCTAAATTTTACCAATAAAAACGGATTAAAGGTGTATAATTCTTAAAAATACGCCGTTATAAATGTTTACTGAGTTTTGTCTTGCATTTCATAGGTATCATATAATCTAAAATTATATTCCATACTTTTACTCTAAACCAACTTGTATTCGCGAGTGATTAATTTTCGCGACTTTCGCGAGAAGAAAAACATAACGTGAATATAAATCGTTACAAATAATTATGTAAATCTGTTGATCTGTCCTTAATGTTAACTAGATTGAAAATCGCCAAATGGGAAATAAAGTATCCGAAAAAATATGTTGGTGTACAGTATATTATTGCATGTTGTCGTTAAAGTGAAATTAAGTTATAAGTCTTGGACAAAACATTAAAATTCAAAATGTATGACACTACATCAGAAAATAACATGAGTAATACCAGGCAGGATTGTTAAAAAGAGGACAGTCAATTTCATAGGTCGAAAAAATAAACTGACAATGCCATGGCTAAAAACGAAAAAGACAAACAGACAAATAATAGTACATAAGACACAACATAGACAACTAAAGCAACACAAACCCCACCAAAAACTTAGGGTGATCTCAGGTGCTACGGAAGGGCAAGCATATCCTGCTCCATATGTGGCACCCGTCGTGTTGCTCTTGTAAAATGTCGACTTGTTGGTATAAGGTCGCGGTGAAGAAAAAGTCTCCAATATGGTCTCATTAATTTCTATGTCAAAGACATTTCCCGTCTATTAATCTTTGAATTGATAGATGTTATACTGTTGACTCATGTATCTACGGATAAATTGTTAACATAAATGTCAGCAAAACAAGTACCGTTTATTTTAAACCTTTACATTTGTTTATCGTGGATTCATTTATTTTAGTGGGTATCAATTTGCGTGGATTGAGTAAAACTTGCATTTTCGAGGGTATTTGATTTCGTGGTTTTACTTATCTCTGCATACACACCCTTAAGAAAATATGTAAGTCGTTGATCATTTAAATGTGTGGTTCACCGGTACACACGAAAACAACGAAAATTGGTATTCAACGAATAATAATGAATCCACAGTGTTATAACCAGCTTCATCTACTATATTGACGCAGTGTAGTCAATCATGATTGAAATGTTTTAGTTTAAATCTGAAAAAGTCACGTCATAGAGATACATTGACAACGTATATATATTCACTTCAAATGTAAAGTTAATTAAATCAGTTATATCAGATTTTTTTTATGAACAATGACTATAAATACTCCATCATCAGCTCGTCTAAAGTCATGATTAGGACAATGCTTTTATTACACTACAGTTATATTTCTGGGTATATCAGTAAATATAAACATATCGTAAAAATTAAATTAGCGACATATTGTATTCAATTGTTTGTCGTTGTTATGTATTCAACATCTTTGTGTCATTCTTGAAATACTTCAGGGAAGGATAATTGGAAATATGGTTGGCAAGAACATGAGGGTTCCGTTTATATAATCCAGTACACAGAAAAATCCTGGGTTGATGCTAAGGTATACTTATGTTAAAGTTCGTTTTGTGCAATTTGTATGTTGTATTTATTGTTTTAGTAGACTGTTTATACTTTCAATATTTTTGTTTGCTTTGACAGCTTTTCTTACATTTTTAATTTCATTGCCCCTCATCGATTTTTTTTTTACACCGACACGATCTTTATATAGTTTATTATGATTACTTCTTATATTAAAATATGATCTTTTTTAATTAATTATTGTTTTTATAAATTTGCGAATACAGCCTAAATAACTTATATAAATATCAAAGCAAAAACAAAATATTGTTCACGAGAAGTATTTTTGTGAGACCTAAAAATGATAAAAAAAAAAGCCACATCCATGTTAGGTCATCTGTGTCTGAGATTGTTACAGCCAGTTTCCTGATATTTCTTATCATTTCTGCGAGCAGTACATATTATCACTCTGACTTAGAAATCGTATGACATGACGACTGAGTTGAATGTTTATAGATATAAGATTTATTTATTGATATACAAGGATTTTTCAGGATTTCTGTAAAAACAACTTTACTGCTTATTTAGCTGAAATTCAAACGACTGAAGAAAATGACTTCTTGATGAACCTCCTTCCAAAGCCTACAGTAGATAATAGTACGTAACACGTAAGAAACTTCAGGGACACAAGTTGGCAAGAAACAGCAAATGAAACTACTTTACATTACTTACACTGAAAAATAAAATAAGATTACTGATAGGCATGAGCCTCTTCAGTGAATGTTGTTTGTTGATGTGTTTCATAAGTGTTTCTTGTTTTTTTTTTTTTATTAAGATAAGACCGTTGCTTTCCCCGTTTGAAATGTTTTACAGTAGTCATTTTGGGGTCCTTTATAGTTTGCTGTTCGTTATGAGCCAACAGTATTAGCTCCGCGTTTAAAGCTGTATTTTGACCTATCATTAGCTATCAAAGGTACCAGGCTTATAATTTGATACACCAGACGCATGTTTCGTTTTCATCAGACTCATCAGTGACGCTTTAAACTTTGTACTTGTTTAGCTTTATAACTATTTTGATCTTAGCGGAGCTCATACCATGGACTCATACCGAACAGCAAACTATAAAGGACCCCAAAATGACTACTGCAAAACAATTCAAACGGGAAAAGCAACGGTCTAATCTATATAATTGTTTACCTTTTACACATTGTGACTTGGAAGGAAAAATATATCATTGGCATTCATATCACATATTTTTTCATGCAGTGAATGATATCCCTCTTCTCAAAGTGTGTTTATCAGTTTAAGGATAGGTAAAGTTGATTTTCATTCATTTAAACCTATTTCAGGAGACATAGAGGTTTGGCTAGGTGCAAGAGATTTAAAACGCGATGGACTATTTACTTGGAACAATAGCTCCACCTACCTTGATTTTACAGACTGGGGACCAAAGGAGCCGAATGGTCGATATCATGAGGACTGCCTTGCCACTTACTTGTACAGAGATGGTAAACTTCATTGGAACGATAGGGCATGTGCTAGACGGAACTTCTTTGTTTGTGAGAAGAGGTAATTAAATCATTTATCTCTGTGACACTAATATGATAGAAACATAGAAACAAACACATTGATAAATACAGTATGTTTTTAGTTATGTTGCCACACCATGGTTTCTATGATAAGACAGGGAAGAGTGTTCATATTCAAACTTAACACATTAAAACAGTCAATAGTATAGAGTATGTGTTGGATTAACACAGCCATCTTTACCAGCTTGAGAACTACGAGCAACGTAATTGGCAAACTTAATTACTCAACCGTCAGCCAAAGGTTACATTTGAACAAATGGTAAATATTTATTGAAGCACATGAATGTTAACATGGTGAAAGGTTTTATATTGCATAGCATGATTAAATGCAAATTCGTATTACGTATTTGCGTGGTTTTTTTTCATGAAGGGATGGAAAATGGGGAAGATTTACACTTCACAACATTTTACATATTAAATAACCACTTTTTTCGAGGAAATATATAAAAAAGACATTTACGTTGTAAGCCCCTGCTTGCCTCCCTGAAATAGTGTAGATCATTATATGCGCATATATCATGTATATTTTCAGTGTTGGAACTGCAGGCTGAGGAGAATAGAATACTTTACAGATATATTATCTTACAAGAATAAAGATAGTTAAACGCAGATTGATTTTTATTTACTTAACTGTCACATTGTCAAGACAAAACAATCACTTGAAGATATATCAAACTTGTTGTATGAGATAAGGAGAAGAAAATTACAAAAGTAGCTCACATCTAAGTCAATTTACAAATTAGACATTACCGTGACTTAAAGCGTGTAATGTATCACCAACAAACAAACCAAATCTTCTGATTTTTATATTTAGAGTATTCCTAGCCCAGGGACATTCAAACTGAAAAGTTAAAAAATAAACTGACAACGCCATGGCTAAAAAAATTACCCACTGAAACACAATAGTTCACAAAAGGCAACATAGAAAACGTAAGACTGAGCAACACGAACCCGACCAAAAACTAATGGTTATCTTGTTGAATGTCTTGTTGTTGACTGCATTTGTCTCGCGTTCTACGTAACGATGCTGGAATCAAAGATTAGTGATGGCATTGACCAATTCATTGTGACTGATTCAACTGTATTTGAATTTCTATTGTATCACCTTAAGTTTGTTCATTATGATTTTCTCTCAGCAAGATTGGAATATTTTCGTCTGTGATTTCGTCGTAACCAATCACTTGGCCAAATCTGTTTTATCAAAACATAGCGTAATATAGCTTACTCTTTAAACGATTTCAGCTAATAAAACAACAAATATTTGTTATGGCAAATTTGTATTTCCAACATCATTGACAGGCAACATGCCCTCTGTTTTGACGACTGTCAGAATTTCCTTCATTCATTCCAGCCTATCTATTGCAGAACTACTCATCACCGACAGAATAATATCACACTAAGATGACTTGTTTGCCATCATGCAACTATTTAACTACAAAAACAGCCTATGTCCAGAAAGAACAAGATAATAACTTGTATGTTTTGATATTTCAAAGTGAAACACCTTAACCTGGAATTTACCACTGATTACCTTCAAAATTACTTCACAATTTACTTATTTAGATGCATTGGAATTTCTATGATGGCTGGCATTACAGTCATCTAATTTGTTCTGATCTGCATAAAATATATGCTTTTGGGCGTTTATAAAAGCAAAACGTTGTCAATCAAAATAGGTCCATAATTTGTTCTGCTATACATGCACATAGCTGTTTTGAATCTACGCCAATTTTAAATCCATGGTCGTCTGTGAAAACAATTTACCACTTTCTGCACGCATCAACATTATCCTAAGGAAACATTATACAAAAATACCTAAGGAAAATTCAAAACGGAAATTCCCTTATCAAATAGCAGAAGCAAAAGTTCAAACACATCAAACAAATGGTTAAAAACTGTCATTTTCTTGAATTGGTTCCGGTCTTTTTTATGTAGAAAACGGTAGAGAAAACCTGGAATTAAAGCTAGTTAGACCTTCTACGTTTATGACAGTATTATAAACTTCCATTATATTGACATCAATGTGTGAGCAAAACAAACAGACATAAAAGATAAACATGTCAGAATTTAGGTGCAGTAGTCAACAATGTGTTATAATATTAATCACTTTTAAAACAAGGAAAAACCAAAATGACATATAGACACTCAATACAAAGTACATACAGATCAAAAATGAAGGACAAAAAAACCTCAATAACACAATAGCGGGATGTTTAAGCATCAAGCCACTCCAAAAGTACATGTATATACCAACAGTTGACTAAACAGTAAAACTTAAATATATCAAAAACAAATAAAAACTCTCTCAAATAGATAACACGTGGTTAAGATGCTAAACAGCGTCATTACCGACAATCTGTACTTCAAGACGATGATGAACTATTTGTGAAGTTGATACGAAATATTTATCAACAAGGTCTTGGTTATCTTCCGATGAACTGTTTCAGAAAAGAGACAAGACATTATTTGACATAACCCTGGTTCATCAACTTTCAACAGACACGGTGAATACTAATTTGACGAAATTTCAATGGAAAATACTAATGATAGACATTTGAATTTGTCATGTTGGTTTTTTTAACGAAAAGGAAAATCACAAAAATACCGAACTCTGAGGATAATTCAAAACGGAAAGTTCCTAATCAAATGACAAAATCAACACCTGAAACAATCAAACGAATGCATAACAACTGTCATATTCTTTACATGGTACAGGTATTTTCTGGTGGATTAAACCTGGTTTTATGTCTAGCTAAACCTCTCAATAAAAATTCCATTACATTTACAACTGAATTATTTTTCTTGGAGGTGTCGGAAAGGAGTGCAAGAAATTGTATGTATGTCATTTATAGTATTTTTGTATAAAGCCTGTATAATTTGCATACCTTTTCAAATGTCTGAAAATTAAGGTCATATCTCATTACTCACAAAAAGCAACCGAATAGTGCTGTTATTATTGTTACTGATCTCAAAGTCACAGTGAGGCCTTGTTTGTGATTTTTCATGTCTTGTGGAATTATATTTCAGCAAACGGTAGGTATTCGAATGAGAAATAGTTGTGCTTCACGACTGGTTTATCTAATGATAAATGATAAATGATGAAGACTGAACAAAAAACAATCTCAAAAAGACATAGAAAACTTATCTGACAAAATTCCTTAGTTTTATCTTAGAAAACTTGATTGGTGTTCTGTTATCAATAAATCACATTTCAACAAGTGTTTACATTGTCGTATACCCTAGTGAACATAAAACTAAGGATACTACCGAAAGTAGAAAATGTCCTTCATATCTGTATACGATTCCTATTCTGATCACGCATGTACTTGTTGCCACTGGACGTTTAACAAACATCAATTAATAAATTTTTGATAATATTCTGAACTTTTCCTCGATTTTGGTTTCAGGTTGAAAAAGTACTATTATATTATTTATTTATGTATTTCTCTGTCTTGGGTGTTCTTGCATTTGTTTGTACTGTATTTCCGTCATGTAATGTTGTCATTTTAGCGGTATATTTAACATTGCCATAAAGCTTGCAGGTTTGGCTAGCCACAAAACCAGGTTTAACCCACCATTTATTCTTAAAATGTCCTGTACCGAATCACGAATTGTTATTGTTATCTAACAGTTCGTTTCTATGTATATTGCATTATCGTTTTTTTTTTTTTAAGTTTGATTGCACTTCAGTGTTCTGTTGTTTCGTTGTTTTCCTCTTAAAAATGATGTGTTTCCCTCGGTTTTAGTTTGTAACCCTGGATTTGTTTTCTCTCAATCGATTTATGACTTTTGAATAGCGGTATAGTACTGTTGCCTTTATTTATTGAACAAACATGATGATTTCAACTTTCGAATTGTCAATTTCGGCGTATCTCAGTTTATATTGTACGCTCGTTCGCACTACTAAGGTGTGTGTTTCTTTAATGATAAACATAAGGCATTTAGATTGTTTTGGTGTGTTCTGATTATTTTTCTGTTCAATGTATATTAATGCGAGTTTAAAAATGCATTTAGAAAATATTCTCTAACCATCAAATGTTTCGCAAAGACAATGTGATAAGCATTATCTTTCAAGGACAAACATCCTATCAGGAAATAATTGACTATTTGTTTACAATTTGACTTTCAAACTGAAAGCAACAAAGAACATGATGCTGACCTGTTATAAATACTTAGATATAAGTTGATGTGGTATGAGTGCCAATGAGACAACTCTCAATCCAAGTCACAATTAGCAAAACAATTAACCATCATAGGTCAAAGAACGGCCTTCAACACGGAGCATTGGCTCACACCGAACTGCAAGCTGTAAAGGGCCTCCAAAAATGACTAGTGTAAAACCATTCGAACAGGAAAACTTAGTATGATTGAAAACTCTTTTTCATCCAACGGAGAACAAACACCATTTAATTAAAATTAAAGTGTTTGAAATGTTACCATTACTTTAAGACGGGTTACCAAATAAATATTTGATAGTAAAGCTATCAATATATATGTGATATGAGGAATACCTTAAGGACTCATTCATTTCAATTCGTATTAAAACTCAAATTTGAGAAAATATTTTCTTTTGAATTCTGCATTGTTCTGTTATGGCATAACACTTGAGATATTGTTTTATTCTTAAATTTCGTTAAAATTTGAAATCAAGCAATGTATATCTTATCAGCATAGCGCTGACTCCTTGTCCGGTTTTGTCCTTTCTTTTAGGTGTCAGACCACCAATTAAAAATCCCAATCTGTTCAACCAAATTTTGCAATTTTCACAGCTTTCTAAATATTTTACCTTAAGTTTAAATTCATAGAAATCAGGTATATCCTGAATTGTACATGTACCACCTTTCTACATGCCAAATTTCAACCCATGTTTAACTATTCTAAGAAAGAATTAATTGCCTTTGGGAAAATAACTACTCCAAAAATAACCCCTGGTTTTCAGGAAATCTTAAATTAATATACTATGTAGCGCATTAATCCTGAATTTTTAATGCAAACTCATAGACAAGTGAATTTGACTCAAAATGGTCTAAATATATTTTTCTTTCACCAAAAGTTTCATTTCTGCAAATTTGTTTGTTAGTTTAAGTAAACAATGACATCAAAAGCACTATTTTGTGTCAGAGTAGTGCTACTTTTACATACTTTCTAAATTGGAGGGAGTAATTGGTGGTCTGACACCTAAAGAGCCAAAAAAGATGATCAGAAATCTTTTGTTTTGCTTTCTTCTTAATCCTTAGTCAATTTGTAGTTAAAAACATCCTATCTGAGCATAATGTGACTTATATTACAAATTTGACAGCTCAATTTAAACTGACTGTAATGTATGACTTTGATAGAAAATACTTGAAAATTTCATTTTGGACTACAGGAACATAAACTTTTAATATCAAAATCAGTTTTTGTTGATTTTTCCTTGTTTCTTCTACTGCTTTAAAGACTTTCCACAATTTTTATAATGAGTTTAGTAGAAAATCCAAGGTATTAAATAGTCAAGGAATATTGACCCCCTCTTTTTCACCTGGTGTCAGTAATGGGACTATTAATTGATCAAAAGTGCAGTCATGGTCATTTAATTGATTTCATTTACTATCAGTTAATAAAATTTAGGGTATAAAACTTTCATTTGAGATAATAAATGGGATTTTAGTGTGTTTATGCAGTGTTTACATCAGGCTATGTTATCTACCAAATTCATGGTATGACGCAATGATATAAGGTGTAAAAATCAAATAATTTCATTAAATCTTCATGACGACACTTTTTTGGGGTAGTAAACATCCAATGTTTTAATGTTTAACACCACAGAAACAATTTACTGTGCATTTATAGCAATTTAGGACATTTTTTATATGAAAGCATTTTGTCAGGGTGGGAAAAGCTAAATATAGCACACATTCAGTTTTAAGGCTCTAAATTTGCAATATGTGACTATTTGCATAAAAAAAAAGATTGAAATGTGGCTACTATCATTTCAAATGATCAGTTAAGACAAAAAAAAATTGTTTTCTGATTTTGGGGTTTCACCGCATTTCGCTTTAAAGGTGTCAGACCACCAAAAAAAATCCCTATCTGTTCAACCAAATTTTGCAATTTTCACAGCTTTCTAAATATTTTACCTTAAGTTTAACTTCATAGAAACCAGGTGTATCCTGAATTGTACATGTATCACCTTTCTACATGCCAATTTTCAACCCATGTTTAAAATCTTCTAAGAAAGAATTGCCTTTGGGAAAATAACTACTCGAAAATAACCCCTGGTTTTCTGGAAATCTTAAATTAGTATACTATTAGTAGCGCATTAATCCTGAATTTTTAATGCAAACTCATAGACAAGTGAATTTTGGCTCAAAATGGTCTAAATATATTTCTCTTTCACCAAAAGTTTCATTTCTGCAAATCTGTTGGTTAGTTTAAGTAAACAATGACATCAAAAGCACTATTTTGTGTCAGAGTAGGGCTACTTTTACATACTTTCTAAATTGGAGGGAGTAATTGTTGGTCTGACACCTTTATTCATATTTGGTTTCATATTTTCGTCAAAAATAAGTCATCATTACTGAAGTCACATGCTTCAAAAACAAAATGACAAAGCCAAGACAAAAAACAAAACAGAAAACGTGGAAAGGACAAACAAAAGTACGCTACACACAACATTACAAAAACTGAGCAACACAAACCCCTCTAAAAACAGCGAGAAATCTCGGCATCTTCGAAAAAATAACTGTCGAAATGCGAACCTGCAATAACACTGGAACTGTTTTATTTTGTTTTTGAATGATTTCAGAAAGACATATCCAATAGTGATTGGTATAAAGTTTGGACATCAGATTGTGATATGTTACTGGCTGTCAATATGAACACTGTCCATTTTTTTGTGATAGCAAAATCAAGTACATCGGCTCAAAACATTAATTGAGAATAGTTAGCATTCATTTTAATAATGTCAACAGTACTCATTTCTAATACTCAATAATATTCAATTTCCTTAATACAAGAAAGTAGATAATATGATATCCTGACGGCTGTCATTTTTTAAAGACCTCAATTCATTGCACAAACACAATTGTATTAATTTTTCATGATCTGTGCAATAACAATGTTTGAACAATAAAAGCGTAATGATCAAAGTAATGATCAATCAAAGAAACAAAATATCAGTATGAAACAACGACAAAATGGAGCATTGTAATTTTCCCATCTGGTCGCAGAGTCAGTTGTATAACACGAAAGTCCTAATGGTTTATTATCAGGATTTCGTCAATATTTCTGTTGGTCTGTTCTGTGAAATCATGTGAATGGTGATACGTATCTGGCTAATATAGACAGGCTATTCCAGTGTCGGTTGTACTCATGGTTCCAGTATAATCGACGCACATTTGATTTTCTGTACAGTTAAAAAAAAAATCTGATGTTATCCAACAACAAATATTTAGGTTTTTTATGGCAGATTTAAATATTTACATGATTAATGGTCAGCTGTTTTCAATTGTAAATCTTATTTTCGTTTAGTAAGTAAGTATAAGCTTTCTGTCATTCTTATTAAATTAATCTCACGTGTTTATCCGTTGAGTTTAATATTCTGTAATGACATTACCATCAAACCGAAACGAAAAAAGCTCACCTAGGCTAGACAAT
Source organism: Mytilus coruscus (assembly GCA_017311375.1). Classification (NCBI taxonomy): domain Eukaryota; kingdom Metazoa; phylum Mollusca; class Bivalvia; order Mytilida; family Mytilidae; genus Mytilus; species Mytilus coruscus. The sequence continues at coordinate 36,960 of JAASAO010000496.1, forward strand.
GCACATGTAAAAATATACACAAATGATGGTAATGCGAGAGCTAAACTAAAATTCGAAGCATCATCCTAACATTTATGTGATATGGTTTAAAGAAGATACATTGTCGGAACTTGAATAATGGATTACCAGGTTGTCTGCATATTGATATTGTAAAATATCCACTTCTTGACACAATATGAGGCCTTTTGAACTCGTTCGTTGCATTCACATTTCACAATATCATCAAGCATACAATATTCAATATACAATCAAACTGTCGCCAAAGGCAACGACGATTTGATATGAAGTGATATTCAAATATTCACTCGTTATGAAACCTAAAACGACCACAGATTTGCCAACCAACACATAATTCAAATACACGCAGCTGTTATAATGTCAAAAGGTTGTTAAAGGTTTGTCCGGTTACTTATGATAGGTTTAAATACAATGTACCACTGGGGAAGTTAATCGCCATAAGAAATTTCTCTTCAAAAACAACTGGTGTAACATCTGTAACCTGATTTCACAAAAGATTGTTATCGTCAAAATAGCAATTTGTTCTTCATTTAGACAATTATAATACGTTCATGGTCAGATTTCAAGGTTTAGTCATTTTATTAGTTCATGATCAAATTATAGCTTTATATAATTACTATGCCCTTTCAACTAATTTGAAATGTGAACTGTATAAATTTACGAAAAATATTTATTTTGTTTTGAACAATTATAAGAGTAGTGACTGAATGCCTATATTTTAATTTATCTTTTCTAGTCCGATGTGAAGAGTAATTTATAAAAAAATAAGAAGATGTGATATGATTACCAATGAGACAACCCTCCACCAGAGACCAAATGACATTGAAGTCAACAACTATTGTCTGTAATGTTGTCATTACTGAATTGATTGCCTATTTGGTAGGCTTACACTACCAAGAATTTACCTACGTTTTTGGTACATTTCAACCCTCTTGCATATCAGTACAGTTAGGAAAGACTATAAACTTATAATGTCATACTTTCTATTAATTCAGTTTTGTTCATTATTATAGAATAACTATACATTTACTAATTCTATGAATTCAGTACTGATTTTTTCAGTACTGTTTCAGTACTGATTTCTTCAGTACTGTTTCAGTACTGATTTTATCAGTACTGTTTCAGTACTGATTTTGTCAGTACTGTTTCAGTACTGATTTAATCAATAATGTTACAGTTCTGATTTTGTCAGTACTGTTTCAGTACTGATTTTGTCAGTAATGTTTCAGTACTGATTTTGTTAGTAATATTTCAGTACTGATGTTGTCAGTACTGTGTCAGTACTGATTTTATCAATAATGTTTCAGTACTGATTTTGTCAGTACTGTTAGTGTATCGATTTTATTAGTACTGTTTTTGTACTGATTTTTTCGTCTACTATTTTAGTAAATACTTAGTTTTTAGTTTTTATTCATATCAAAAATAGTTGTTTCTTTATGTGTAGCTGTATTAGTTGATTTAGTGTGGTTAATGTTTTTTTAATTTGAATGCATATTGTTTTAAAAATATTGGGAACTGAAAACTAATAAGCTAGGTAAGTATAGTATGGTATATTGTGACATGTTGACGACTCTTTTTTATTTATTTTCTTATATTTTGTATCTTGTGTAGACATCTCTGATTCAGTGTTGGCCTCTATCATCAGAGAAATTTGGACACATGTGCATCTGTTTGAGTACAATTAGTCTCCAAATATAGGTTTGATAATTCTGTGACAATATAGCTAGTATCCAACTTGTCGTTTTTCTCTATGCCTATATCACCCTGCTGAGTAGGATTTATCATCGACGTGAAAATGACTGAGGAAAAGTATCAAACTTAGTTTCCTCTATCGAAAAACTATTCAAGCGAAGGGAAGAACAACAGAAATGTAGCATGATAAGTAGTTTATCGGATTTTCTTAAGGGAATTGCTTACCCTTTTGGGGCAGCTGATTTAACTCCGGGTTTTTGGTAGAGTTCAGTTTTTTAACTTGAACTGTTGTTGTAAATGCACTTTTATGAGTTTCTGGTTTTTTTTTCTTGATTTTGATTGTTTAGTTTTTCTGTGTATAAATATAGTAAAAAAAAGCATTAGACACCAGAAAGATTCACATTGTGGTTCGAGGTTGACATTTTACAATGTCAATGTGTATAAAACCCTACAGTTTATACATATCTAACAAGATTGAAATCTTTGATAATGTTCATTTTTGTATTTTGCCAATGCTTAAAACATGTTGCCATTAATATGATGATATGGCAGGCAATGTATTAACATAAAACAATGTCTCTTTTACTTTTTTATTATAACTGGAATATCTTTTAATTATCACAACCCTTGTTTCAATATTATAACCTTTATTCTCATATAATCATATAAAGTTTGTGACAAAAATGGCAAACATTTTCATGACGATAATTTTGTAAAGTTCCGAATGATTTTTACTTTATATTTTCCTTTCAGAGCAAGAGTACTTAAAATACTGGGAGGATTATTAAGAGAAATTTAAGAAAATGTCTGTACCAAGTCATGATGACAGGAATATAACAGTTGTTTTCCAGTCTTTCAGTTATTTGATGTGCCTGAGAGTTTGGTTTTGTCAGATGTTTATGAACTTTCCACCATTTTGTTTACTCAGTAATTTTGTATTCAACGTTTTAAAACATAATTTGTAATCTTGATTTTTGGCAGCAGCAGACTCCATTTTATATGGATATATCAATGACCTTGAAGGTTTTTTAATTTTTATAACACCTCGTCAACATGTCGTATTTTTGTTATGTAGCAAGTTTTTTTGTGATTTTGAAAACAATTCCAACTTTCAAAAAAATATTGCCTCCAAGCACCACTTCATTTTTTTTTTATATACAATGATGGAATAAGATTTGCAAATTTTAAATTATTTTGAATAATATTTCTGTTGATATATTTACGAAGTACACAATATATAGTTAAATTCAGCAGAAACTTATGATACAATTGTACTATATAATCGCTTGATTATTTTATGACCCATTAAGCTTCATAAATAAAACAATCTAAGAAACACTTAATTTTGTTTGGATCATGATTTATTGCTCCCTTCCCCCCTGTGATCTTTTCTTTTGAAGGCCTAATATAATGACAGTTTCCTGGCTGGTGTCTTTTCTTCAATAGCATCGTAAAGATTTCTGACTCTTGTCCAAAATGTACCCTTTTCGACATTTCCCCTACTGTGAACAATTCTCTGAAAGAAATTAAAACACATAATAAGTTCAACTGTCTCATGTGTGCTATCTAAAAATCAAAAAATGTTATCCAAACATATACAGAACATTTTACTTTTATACCAAACCGATCTATAGTGCCAATCACTTTTACAGACACATTTAATTGAAGAGAATCTCAATACAGAAGCCTGTGGTCCAATGGTCTTTCATGTGTGTTTTCTATTACTAGTACTGTTTCTTTATATGATTAAATAACTATTCTAATATGACGTGCCTCTTTCGCTTTGTAAACAAACCCATGCTCGAAATCCAATAAAATTTGTTTGCACATGCGTATATTGACTATTGCAGAAAAATGAATTTTATCAAATTGGCATGCATTTTATATGTTTCATTAACTTACAACACTTTTAAACTCTTAAATAATGCACGTGTTGTTACTTATACATATACAATGTCTACAATGTGTTACAATTTGCAATTGACATATTTGACATAGTTACGGCAACGCTCCTGTTGGCTGTTCAAAACCCCTCCCTCTGAAAAACACATTGCATGTCGTCTGCATGTTTACAAACAACTAGAGGCTCCAAGGACCCTGTGTCGCTCACCTGATATTTTTATTTACAATTGATGCATGATAAATGCAACTGTTGTACTGTCGTTTAGTTTCAGAGATATAAGACTAAAAAGTGCGTTTGAAACCTATGTTTTATTTCAGCCATGTGTGCCATGCTGGCAGGCAGGGTCATCATACACAGTGGTCCCTGGATATCCTAGTGGTGATTTAAACCAAGTTTGGTTTAATTTGACAGTAGTTTCAGGGAGAATTTTGTAAAATTTATTTTACGAGAAAAGCGAAGTGATGAGAAAGTTTGTTGTGAAGTATCATTTAAGGGCAATCTTTCCTATTAATGATTTCTGCAAAATTCAGTTCATTGTGCAGGGGTTGTATAGCCAGCTGAGGTCGTTTAAAACTCTCATTTGTTGTTGCAAAATTCAAGTGGTTTTGAATTGCTTTGTTGATCTTTTTGTATTCAACTTTTAAACAACAAAGTACAACAAATATGATGACTGATACTCATGACACTGAAAATATGGTCTTCATTCTTGTGAAGAAAATGGTAAGGTTTGAAATATTTCTTAAATATTAATCCAATACCAATACTTTAATTTGTATTGGATTTATCCCAGGAAATGAGAACAAGGGACAATTAAATTCATTTTTTTCCTAAACTTCTGATAAAATATAAAATGAAGAACTATGTTTTTTAATGAGAATTTTTTTTTTTTTTTTATAGTTAATTGATAATTTGAACAATATTAAATAAGTTTTAGATCTTGCATGGTTGATTAATTTTCTCTCAAAATTTCTGATATTCTATTAAAGTTTTAAATATAATATGAGGCAGGCATTACCTGTGAAAGGGGATGAAGTCTGTATAAATTAGTGTAGGAATTCAAGCATCATTTGCACTTCGGAATCTGTAGAAAATGAAGCCAAAGTACTGAAACATAGCTGACATTCGACCTATTGTTCGGGATTATAGTAGTGACATCATTTTCAATGTAAAGAAAGAAACACCATCATCAGGTATTAATGTGGTTTTTTTTTCATGTTATAGAATTATCAATTATTTTTATTGCCAGTTCATTAGTAGATTGTTTTCTATATTAATTTTCTAGTGCAGTTTCAGAAAAGAAGATTACAAAAGGAAAACATTTTGTAAAACTTACCAAAATTTACCAAATTAATGAAAATTGTTAAAAATTGACTATAAAGGGCAATAACTCCTTAAGGGGTCAACTGACCATTTTGGTCATGTTGACTTATTTGAAGATCTTACTTTGCTGAACATTATTGCTGTTTACAGTTTATCTCTATTTGTAATAATTTTCAAGATAATAACCAAAAAGGCAAAATTTCCTTAAAATTACCAATTCAGGGCAGCAACCCAACAACCAGTTGTCCAATTCATCTGAAAATTTGAGGGCAGATAGATATTTACTTGATAAACAAGTTAATCCCTGTAAGATTTGCTTTAAATGTTTGGTTTCAGAGTTACAAGTCAAAATCTACATTTTACCCTATGTTCTATTTTTAGCCATGGCAGCCATCTTGGTTGGTTGGCTGGGTTACTGCACACATTTTTAATTGAATACCCTAATAATGATTGTGGCTAAGTTTGGTTGAATTTGGTCCAGTAGTTTCAGAGGAGATTTTGTAAAGATTACAAAATTTACAAAAATTGGTAAAAATTACTTTAAAGGGCAATAACTCCTTAAGAGGTCAACTGACCATTTTGCTCATGTTGACTTATTTGAAGATCTTACTTTACTGAACATTATTGCTGTTTACAGTTTATCTCTATCTGTAATAATTTTCAAGATAATAACCAAAACGGCAAAATTTCCTTAAAATTACCAATTCAGGGCAGCAACCCAACAACCAGTTGTCCAATTCATCTGAAAATTTGAGGGCAGATAGATATTTACTTGATAAACAAGTTAATCCATGTAAAATTTGCTTTAAATGCTTTGGTTTCAGAGTTACAAGCCAAAATCTACATTTTACCCTATGTTCTATTTTTAGCCATGGCAGCCATCTTGGTTGGTTGGCTGGGTCACTGCACACATTTTTTAAATTAAATACCCTAATAATGATTGTGGCTAAGTTTGGTTGAATTTGGTCCAGTAGTTTCAGAGGAGATTTTTGTAAAGATTACAAAATTTACAAAAATTGGTAAAAATTACTTTAAAGGGCAATAACTCCTTAAGAGGTCAACTGACCATTTTGCTCATGTTGACTTATTTGAAGATCTTACTTTGCTGAACATTATTGCTGTTACAGTTTATCTCTATCTGTAATAATTTTCAAGATAATAACCAAAACGGCAAAATTTCCTTAAAATTACCAATTCAGGGCAGCAACCCAACAACCAGTTGTCCAATTCATCTGAAAATTTGAGGGCAGATAGATATTTACTTGATAAACAAGTTAATCCATGTCAAATTTGCTTTAAATGCTTTGGTGTCAGAGTTACAAGCCAAAATCTACATTTTACCCTATGTTCTATTTTTAGCCATGGCAGCCATCTTGGTTGGTTGGCTGCGTCGCACATATTTTTAAATTAATTACCCTAATAATGATTGTGGCTAAGTTTGGTTGAATTTGGTCCAGTAGATTCAGAGGAGAAGATTTTGTAAAGATTACAAAATTTACAAAAATTGGTAAAAATTACTTTAAAGGGCAATAACTCCTTAGGGGTCAACTGACCATTTTGATCATGTTGACTCATTTGTAGATCTTACTTTGCTGAACATTATTGCTGTTACAGTTTATCTTTATCTATAATAATTTTCAAGATAATAACCAAAACGGAAAAAATCCTTAAAATTACTAATTCAGGGCAGCAACCCAACAACCCATAGTCCGATTCATCTGAAAATTTGAGGGCAGATAGATCTTGAATTGATCAACAATTTTACCCATGTCAGTAGTTTCAGAGGAGAAGATTTTTGTAAAGTTAACGACGACGGACGACGACGGACGACGGACGCCAAGTGATGAGAAAAGCTCACTTGGCCCTTCGGGCCAGGTGAGCTAAAAAAGGGAGGTTCATGGAAGAGCCTACTTAAACGCTTTACACTTATACACTTCGTACATATAAAGTACCGTTATTGTCCTAATCAGAATCGAAATAATGGATGCAAGCTATACTTTATTGTAGTTTTAACATGGGTAGGCATTGCAAATGGCTGATATTTTTGTTCGAGCATATTGTTTTTCTTAAATTGTTTAACATTTCATACCGATATAACATGTTACTTTTATTATTCTTCCCTTAGTTTATTTATTTTGTATTTGCATTGTATCATAGGTCAAATTTATTTGTTCAGTGTATGTTCAATGGTGTTAATATGTCCTTTGATTGAGTTAAGCTATTTCAGTTGATATTTTATAGTGTGTCTTTCTATGTTGTGATGTTACACTATTGTTTCAGAAAAAGGGTGAAGGTTTGGTACCATTAAAACGTTTAAACCCGCTGCATTTGTTTGCATCTGTCCTAAGTCAGGAATCTGATGTTCAGTAGTTGTCGTTTGTTGATGTGGTTCATAAGTGTTTCTCGTTTCTCGATTTTTTATAGATTAGACCGTTGATTTTCCCGTTTGAATGGTTTTACACTAGTAATTTTGGGGCCCTTTATAGCTTACTGTTCGGTGTGAGCCAAGGCTCCATGTTGAAGACCGTACTTTGACCTATAATGGTTTACTTTTATAAATTTTGACTTGGATGGAGAGTTGTCTCATTGGCACTCATACCACATCTTCTTATATCTATTATATTCGTGGTATTTTAGCACTCGCTATCGCTCAGGCAAAAAAAAATCATGAATATAATGCCTACCCATGTTAAAACTACAATAAAGTATAGCTTGCATCAATTATTTCTTAAATAAGTAAATGAGCAATTAGCTGTATAGCCATTTTTATAAGATTGTAGGACAGAAAATCAGAAAACAAAAGTGCTTAATATATAAATTGTCATGTATTAAAAGCTCGCACAAGAAATTTTTTTTCATATTTGCAGACAATTGAGCATAATATATATGTAATTAGCCAGGATGAATGTCATTGAAAAGAAAACACACTATAGCTTTGTATTAAAGACACTAATCCATAGCATGAAAAGCCCTAACAAAAATATAAAAATAGAGATTTTTAATGACGTAAACTATCCAAAGCATTGTCAACATTTTTCTTTTATCGATATTTATTTTTTATTTTCCTTTATTTATAACTTCTCCAATAATAATGCGTTTTAACTAATGTCTTTTTTATCAACCGACAAGAATAAAGTGTGATTGATTGTCAATTTATAATTATCAATGTTTGACTTTTTTCTTAATTATCCGTTTGTATCTTGAATCAAATCGGTATTCATATATACTTAATCAAATTATTATGAACAAAAACTTAATTCAGACAGCCAAGGGAGTAGGAGTTTTATACAACATTGTATACATAAATTATCGTTGATTTACAGCATAGTATGTTTTATTGGGATAGACAGTCTCAGAATATATAAATAATGAAAATTGTCGACCGAATGTCTTTTCAAGAAATCCAAGTTGAGTACCTTGTGTTAGGTCGTGTTCTCACACTACGTCGCGTATTGTAAACCTGTTTACAATAAGATACATCAAATGTGTTGTACATGAAAGCAAGTTATTCTATTCAAATGAAAAAAGAGTACATCATTTCGTTAAAATATTACTTTGCTATTCAACTTTTATTTTTAAGACAATCCGGTACATATTTAAATTTATCTATGTAAACCTCATGTGTCACCATTGTAGATTTGATTTTGATCGCAGGTAGGTTAATGCTGTTCTAGAGTAAATAGGCTATTTATTCATAAAAAAATCATTGAAATTTGAAATTATTTTGAATTTTAGTCTAGAAACTTTCATACTCAAAACTAATTATTCCAGGCTTGGGGTCAATTACATTGGAATGAAATTAATTAAATTACACATTACATTGCAAAAATGATCAATTACACTAATTACCATTACACAGTTTTTGAAATGTAATTTATTAAATTACAATTACTTTACTGAAGTAATTAATTAAATTACACATTACATTTTATCATAATTTTTCTAAACAATATATAGCATGTGTAGAGTATTCATGTAAGCTTACACCATGGTTTTAGCGTTGCATATGATCATCATTAGTAGTTTAATGTCTGCATCTCTCTGGTCTTAACACTTTGCCAGCAATTCTAAATAGTCTTTCGACAGGAGCTGATGTGGCAGGTATTGCTAGATCATAAGATGTGTTGATAGAAGAGGGAATTTGTTCTTATTAACTTGCCAATAAATTAAAGGGTATTTTGACAACTCAGAAATTAAGTCATTTGGTTAAACGTAATATAAATTAAAAAAATATAAATAAATTAAAATGTCTCCATTTTTTTTTTTTTACTTTACAAATATACAAAAGTATGCTTGTCACAATATTGAAAATATTTTTCAGTACAAACTATGTCTAAATATTAGCAATATTTTGCTAATTAGATAAAATACATGTAATAGTGGCATTGTCCCTAGGCTGTTTTATTATACATTTTAATCTGATTATAGGCAAAAGTGCAGAATAAAGGGCTAACAAATTAAAGAATAAAAAATGACTAATAATAAAAAAGAATAATGGGGTGTTAGAATACAAAGAATAGAGAATAATGAGCAAAATAGTTAAGAATATAAGAAATGGTATAAAAAAAAAATAAGAACTGAAGAACCCCAGCAAGACTCATACAAGTCATTATAATATTAATACTTACATTGTGTAGACCTCATATTTGATATTATAGAAACTTCACTCTTTGGGCATTAACATGTCAACGTATATGTGCCAGATGTAAATCAATCTGCAAAAGAAGTTACAATAATTACTGAATTGTTTCAAACTAAATTTTATACACACCAGATTGTAAATAAACATAATTAAGATTGATGTGAATTGCTTTAAAACATGCTTGTCAAAATTTGAAATGATCTACACGAAGAAACATAGACTTCAGATACACATTTTTATAGTGAATCAATATTACAAATACACATTTTATATAATCTAATGACTATAACCATAAGAAAATGAACATGATACATAATAATACAATTTTGTCCCATGTACATTTACTCCATATCCTTTCATTTTCTACAAAAGGGATGATTTAAAATGATAGTATGATGACTATCAGATTTAAAACCATCAATGAAAAGTTGTTTATCAATTATGGTCATGATAATAAATAATAGTTCTGACATATCATAACATCTCATGTGCCTGCCTAAGCAATTTTATTAAATGCAGGCAAGCCATAGCCATTAGTATGATGCATGCACAGAGTCATGTATGCATATGTTTTTAATATTTTTGGGGGTTTTTTTTGTAATATATTATAAATTGGAATAAACACCTAAATTAGAAATGATTTTGCATGTGCAATCAGGGCAACCAGAAATTCATGTTCAAATATACCTAATAGTTCTTTAAAAAATGTGTAGGTGTTTGCCTCCAACATAAATTCGAATTATATGACATGCATACGAGACAAATTAAGGGGAGAGGGGGGAATTAAGGGGAAACCTGGCCGGCATGGTGTTCGCACTGTTTAACAAATTCCACTCCTTACGTTGCATTGTTGCTGACCATTAAGAGCCCATATTTAAAAATATTAGACCCGCATCTGTACATTGCAGGTCAGTCTGCAAAATGTCGACATAAAGTAATTTAGTCAATGGTCAATGAAGATATGATTGTTTATAAGCGGGTAAAATAGTGTTACCATGCATAAATCATTCATAGGAAGTTTGTCTATACAGTATACAGACTGCCCTTGTCATGCTGACAGCGAAACGTGTAACGAATAACCCCATTTTAAGTAAACAATGCGGCTTTCTCTACAGATTACATTCATACTCAATCGTGAATGAAATGAATATCGACGATCCTCGGCAGTAAAAGGCTTAAATAATTTAAAACAAACTTACCTCCAAATATAAGCAACACACTTCTATACTAACGTGTTTTTGTTGGACTGATGACACGGATTTCTATCATAACAAGGTGTCCGATCAGCTGTTCGTGACAAGCTCAAAATTGACGTGTCGAATAGTTAAGAAAATGACGTCAGATTTAGATTGCGATGCAAACACCGAAAATCATTGCCAATTTTTTAAAGTGGATTAACCTGCCTGCGATATTTGATGTTGTATTGCCACATTTAAGCACCGCTTTTGGGCTATTTCGTGGCGGCCAGTTTTTATTGGTGGAGGAAGCCGGAGTGCCCGGAGAAAACCACCGACCTTCGATAGGAAAACTGACAATCCTAGTCAATTAAGATTGGAGTCAAGCGCACCCGCACGAGCGGGGTTCGAACTCATTACCTCAGTGTTGACTGGCTAATGATTATAGTAGTAACTACTTAGACCACTCGGCTTCACCATTGTTGTGACAGAGGGTAATTTGTTCCTATTGTTTTCTGTTTTTTGTTATCATCTGTACATCGGTTTTAATAACCTGTACATGATATTTGTTCACATCAGTAAGCAACTTTTATAAACACATTACTCTTACATAGAACTGTACACCTAAATTGTGTATCAGTTAGGCGCAAAAAAAAAATCCATTTTAACAGGCTAACATACAGACCCCTCAAAGAGTTGTTACAAGGGCTCGTAACATGTACTGAGAGCGTGACGCTTTTTCTATGTAATATACCCTTTCTGACAGGAAGTGGCTGAGTACTTTTTATATCCCAAAGAGCCAAACAGACGCTGCATTATGGCAAGTGTTTACCGCCGATTGAAATATTTTAATATTTTTCATTTCCAACAACCCAGGCACAAATATGTGCAACATAAGCAAACACAAAACATAATATCATACAATATACAAAAAGCAATACCATCTATAATGACCAGTGTTAATAGTAAAAACATGGGATAGAGAGGATACAGGAGGCCAATTTTAATTGTTTTATAATTCTTTGGTTCATTTGCGTTCCCTTTGTTTTTAAAAACAGGATAATAATACCAACAGACCAAGTTTTAGGGACAGTACCTCTGTCAAAAATTAAAATAAACAATTTTTATATACATTGGTATCTTAATATGCATAGAATATTTCATATATTCATTTGTTAAACTGTCTAAACCACTATCCTTTTCATTTATTTAAATTAAAAGTAGCATTTTCTATTTCAGTTTGATATATAGAATTATATTACATTTTGTTATTATCTTCAAGATTTACACCATCCAGATGTTCTTTGATCGGGTTGTTGTCTCTTTGACACATTTCCCATTTCCATTCTCAATTTTATTGTTTACAGAGTTTGCCTTTAGTGCCGTGTGAGGGACAGTATAGTGCCTCCCCGTGCTTTAGGTTTATGCTCTTATGATATATTAGATAATGGAGTGTGTGTCCGAGCGATAACTTCTCTATGTTCATTACTTTAGAAATGTTCATCTAAAATCAAATTTCACTATTCAGCCCCATTATTTAGTCAGACGTCAAGCACTACCCTGAAACACAATGTATTTTGTTTTTGTCCTCTGGTTTTGTCATAATGTGGTCATTTTTATAAATTTCCTGTTTACAAAACTTTGAATTTTTCGAAAAACTAAGGATTTTCTTATCCCAGGCATAGATTACCTTAGCCGTATTTGGCACAACTTTTGGAATTTTGGATCCTCAATGCTCTTCAACTTTGTACTTGTTTGGCTTTATAAATATTTTGATATGAGCGTCACTGATGAGTCTTATGTAGACGAAACGCGCGTCTGGCGTACTAAATTATAATCCTGGTACCTTTGATAACTATTTACACCACTGGGTCGATGCCACTGCTGGTGGACGTTTCGTTCCCGAGGGTATCACCAGCCCAGTAGTCAATACTTCGGTGTTAACATGAATATCAATAATATGGTCATTTTATAAATTTTCTGTTTACAAAACTTTGAATTTTCGAAAAACTAAGGATTTTCTTATCCCAGGCATAAATTACCTTAGCCGTATTTGGCACAACTTTTTGGAATTTTGGATCCTCAATGCTCTTCAACTTTGTACTTGTTTGGCTTTATAAATATTTTGATATGAGCGTCACTGATGAGTCTTATGTAGACGAAACGCGCGTCTGGCGTACTAAATTATAATCCTGGTACCTTTGATAACTATTTACACCACTGGGTCGATGCCACTGCTGGTGGACGTTTCGTCCCCGAGGGTATCACCAGCCCAGTAGTCAACACTTCGGTGTTGACATGAATATCAATAATGTGGTCATTTTATAAATTTCCTGTTTACAAAACTTTGAATTTTTCGAAAAACTAAGGATTTTCTTATCCCAGGCATAGATTACCTTAGCCGTATTTGGCACAACTTTTGGAATTTTGGATCCTCAATGCTCTTCAACTTTGTACTTGTTTGGCTTTATAAATATTTTGATATGAGCGTCACTGATGAGTCTTATGTAGACGACACGTGCGTCTGGCGTACTAAATTATAATCCTGGTACCTTTGATAACTATTTGTAGTTTACGTATTTTGTCGTGTATACGTAGTTGATGAGGGATAGCGTTTGGCGTCTTTAGCCGTAGATTTTTATCTTTTTGCTTGATGCAATTCCTGTATGCTGGTTCATATTCTGGACGCAAGTCTTTTCTCCTTTCAATTGGAAATACGGATAACAAAAAACAAAAAATGAAATCAAGAAATAAAAGAAATACTTAATACAAAACTCGTTCAAATGGTATCTACACGTCTCATTCTTAAAAATCGCCTATATAAAAATGCTACAATCGTTAACATTGTTCATAAAAAAATAATTCGAGGTTACCCTTTAATTGAGTGTCAAAATGACTTACATGTCCTTGTCTTTCCACCAACAATACTGTAAGGTCCACGTTTAATGGTCGCCGATTTTCCTTAAACTCTGAAACTAATATTAATTGAAAAATTAACAATATTATCTATTTACTTATATGAAACAAACCTGGATGTGGTATTCAGTACGTAGGTGAAACTTTGTGCTATTTCCTTAAACGCACGCAAGAACACCTTTTTCGTTTTAGAAGACCTAATAAATTCAAAAGTATCATTTATCAACACCTTAAGAAGCATATTCATCCAATTAGATATTTAACAGTTCGACATTTAGAAGAAGTAAATAAGCAGCCTCTGGAACCTCATTCAAAGTTTGTACGATCACGGAAAATAGTTGAATCAAATTGGATTACAAAATTACAGACAGTCTATCCTCTCGATGTTGATGATGATATCATGAGAATTGGTAATATATCAAGAACTGATTATAAAGACAGGGTATATCAGGGTATAAAAAGCACGGGGAGGCAATAAACTGTCTACACAAGGCACTAAATACAAATACAATAAAATTGAGAATGGAAATAGGGAATGAGTCAAAGAGACAACAACCCGACAACAACCCGAGCAAAGAGCATCTAGATGGTGTTAATCTTGAAAATAATAACGAAATATAAAAAGCTCCTATAACTCAAACTGAAATAGAAAATGTTATGTTTAATTTACATATTAAATGAAAAGGATAGTGGTATAGACAATTTAACAAATGAATATATGAAATATTATATACATATTAAGATAAAGTTTGGTGCTGACCATTGAATTTTAATGCCCAAGTGATTGACTTATCTTTTGTCATCTCATAATTGATGATCAAGGTATGAATTGGTGAAATTAGGAATTGTTTTGTTGTGAGTTATGCATCAAATTAGACTTGAAATTAGCTTGATTTTGAACCAATAAAAACACTTGCTATCATAAAGCATGTAAAAGATGTGCTTTTGTAGATTTCATACCATAAAATGAAAAAGAAAAAAGTAAGTCCCTGTATACTGGATTTTTTTAACACCAGAAAACTGGGGTGAACACTAAATACAGGGGAAACCTCACTTTCCCTGACTTGAGCCCAACCTGTTGAATTTTGTACAAATTCAATATAGAAAACCATATCAAGGAATAAAATAAAATAATTTGTCTACCTACCTACCCATACCCTGAAAACCTCAATCGGGAAGGGGAAACAAAGATATTTTAATGTTGGCCCTGTATCCTCTTTATCCCATGTACTGTCAATGTATTCTACTTTTCCAATAGGGGCCTCGGTGGCCGAGTGGTCTAAGTAGTTACTACTGTAATCACTAGCCAGTCAACACTGAGGTTGTGAGTTCGAACCCCGCTCGTGCGGGTGCACTCGACTCCAATCTTAATTGACTAGGAATGTCAGTTTTCCTATCGAAGGTCGGTGGTTTTCTCCGGGAACTCCGGCTTCCTCCACCAATAAAAACTGGCCGCCACGAAATAGCCCAAAAGCGGTGCTTAAAAGTGGTGTTAAAACACCAAAAATCAAAAATCAAATCTTTTCCAATAGTAGTTCAAATTTCCCACGGCGATCTTCATCCCGGACGGCCTCTATTACAGGACCTACATCATGTATTTATTAGTAACTGATTGTTTTATTGTGAATTTGTTCTCGTCCTGAACATGCATCAATATTTGCAGCTGGACGTAAAAAAACACATATCAATCAATCAATCAATCATTTCCAAAATCACCTTTTACGCCTATTATAACGCTGTTTTAGTTTTTGTAATCGTGACATCTTTTATTTGGAACTCTCAAATCAATAGAACGATTTTCTAAAGGTACTGACCATTCATCTTCGCGATATTTTTTTTTTACACTAATAAAACAAACATTGTTTTTTAATAACATACAGGAACATTTTTTAAACTCCATGTTGAATACCCTCGCCCTTCGATTTTAATGGCCTTTTAAAATTATAATTAACTAATTTATGTACTCCTCCAAAGAAAAATAAAATAAAAAAATAAATGAATTGGTTTGCGCCTAACTGATACACAGGTCCAGTGTACAGTTCTATGTTAGAGTAATGTTTATAAAGGTTGTTTACTGATATTAACAAGTATCATGTACAGGTAATTAAAACTGATGTACAGATGATAACACATTTAATGCAACATATTGTGAACAGGTTTACAGTACGCGACGTTGTACGTGAACACGACCTAACACAAGGTACTCAACTTGGATTTCTTGAAATGACATTCGGTCGATAATTTTCATCATTTATATATTCTGAGACTGTCTTTCCCAATACAACTTACTATGCTGTAAATCTACGATAATATATGTGTACAATGTTTTTAAAATTCCTGGTTCCTTGGCTGACTGAATTAATTCGTGGTAGGCCTACCAAATAGGCCAACTATAAACCATGTGCTCATCTGACGATCAATTCAGTGATGACAACATAACAGACAATAGTTGTTGACTTCTATGTCATTTCGTCTCTAGTGGAGAGTTGTCTCATTAGCAATCATACCACATCTTCTTTTTTTTTTTCCAGTAAATAACAAAAAATTAGGGACCGAGAGTAATTTAATGAAAATGCAAGTTGAGTACCTTATATATAATTATGTTTAGTAAAACAAAAATTATCAGTCAAATGCCTGAGTGTGTATAAGATGTGTCACATATTTATATGTCTTTTTTATACCAATTTTCCGTTTTTGTTCGGTCTTCACCTTTTTTCAAAATTAAACTTTTTTGGTATGAGTATAGGGTATCCTTCCATGTCTATCGCATGTCTTAATATAAAAATAAGATGTGGCATACTTGCCACTGAGACAACTCTCCACCAGAGACCACAGGTCATCCAGTTAACACCTATGAACCACACCATTGTTTGCCTAGTTTCTCATTCACATTGAAATCCTCCAAATTAGCTTGACTGCTTGATAGACTCGACATAGATACCAGGAGTAAGATACTCCCAAATGACTGTTTGGATGTCATTCATCTACCTTGTCCTGCAGAAAATTGTAAGTTGTAGTATTTGTCCTAGTCTTTTATTTGATGATTGGAAGTTTCCTTTATATTGTATCTTTAAATGAGGGGCGAAAGATACCAGAGGGACAGTCAAACTCATAGATCGACTGACAATAAACTGAAAATACCATGGCTTAAATAGAAAAAGACAAACAGACAAATAATAGAACACAAGACACAACATAGAAAACTAAAGAGTAAGCAACACGAACCCCACCATAAACTCGGGGTGATCCCAGGTGCTCCGGAAGGGTAAGCAGATCCTACTCTACATGTGGCACCCGTCGTGTTGCTCATGTTATTACAAACCCGGTAAATAGTCTTATTCGGTAGGTCACATTCGTGAAAATGGAATGGGATTGTAGTTACGACATAAGGAACATATCCGATATCATTTGTGAAACGGATATTCCATAACGGTCAACCAACTCGTGGTGGCTTCCGTAAAATTTACGAATGGATTAGCTCACTGAGGTTGTCTCCAAAACATCATTGACTATTAGTATGTTCTCATAAAATATATGCATAACTTCAAACTTACACTCGGACTGCCTATTGTATTCATCTTAACTGCAAGGTTTATAATTTTAGGTTCAACTGCTGCAATCTTAAAAAGGATTAGATTCAAATATGTATAATATCAAATTAATCAGAAATTGACCGCAATATCATCATGTTAATAAATGTTCAATAGGAACACAAATTTGGAAAAAGTAAAATCACAAAAATACTGAACTCCGAGGAAAATTCAAAAAGGAAAGTCCCTAATCAGAAGGCAAAATCAAAAGCTAAAACACATCAAACGAATGGATAACAACTGTCATATTCCTGACTTGGTACAGGCATTTTCTTGTGTATTAAACCGGGTTTTAAAGCTAGCTAAACCTCTCACTTGTATGACAGTCGCATCAAATTCCAGGAAATTATCAATAAGATAAATTATGTTATGGAAGTTCGAGAATTTCAGATGTAAGTAATACAGACATTAAGTTATATTCTAACTAACCCAAGAAACATTGAATTTGGGTTGATTGTCACCTTTTTTATGACTCTTTCGGCCAAAAACTAATCATTTATTCAAAAGTATGAAAATCATTGGCTTTCAAATTTTGGAATGCAACATGTCCCATGATAAGAATTCAAAGGAAGCGCGTTGGACGCACAGATTTAAAAAAAATTCTACAGGTCTATAGTTTCCGATAAGACTGTTCAACGGAATTCGATGTATGTTGTACCACGTTTCATTTGAATGCATTATATTTACTTTTAAGTCATTTCCCCTTTCCTATATTTTATTCAACAATCAAAACATTCAAACTTTCAAAGTTTATAATTTTAAAATATCAATTATTTGGTGAAATTTTCAAAATTTCCAACAACAAAAATTGGAATTTTGATATTTTAAAACTTTGACCAAAAATCCCAAAACTAAAATTTGAAAACTTTTTAAAATTTTGAATTGATAAGTGTTACACGGACCGAATACACTTGTGACAATCATGTACATTCGTGACTATCCACTGAAAGATTAAATTTATATGCTCCCAACCGCTAGGTGAAATGGGTTGCCATTCCATAACATTATAATGTCTAACAAGATTTTGCGAGGAAGACTAAATTGACCTTAAAACGATCGTATTGACTTTTGATGTCCAAAAGTAGGCAGATCGGAATTTTTTGACTTTATTAACTGACATCCCTTTTTTTGGGACTAATTGTAATTATAATATTAAAATGAGACTGAAAAATGATTTTTTTGTTTTGTTAAGATAAACAGTAATTTTACCTGGCGTAGCCGTGCGTACATGTATGTATTTCGACAATTCTCTTCGAAAAAATTAATTGTTTAAAAGATTAAAACGTCTGATTTGTAAACTTTCTCTTCTCTCTCCGGTATAGGCTATTCAAAAATAATTTATCTACTCTACATGTGGAAAATTTATGAAAATATGAGAAGTGCCAATTCATACCTTTCATACCTTTAGTTTCATTGATAAAAATGATATCGACTCGTCCAGTGTCTAGTTGGAAGGCCGTTCAAGTAACTGTATACATTCATGCATGCCCTGATTTAATCAATATACGTGTATGAAAAAATAAAATAAGCAGTTTGAAGGTAAACTAATATTACTTTATTCAATCAAATTACGTTAGATTCAATAACAATGACCGGTCCACAAGTAATAGGGGTAATATGGGTAGGGAGAAAATGACATATATTCTAAGTTAATTTTTTGCAATAACGAATAAAAATTTGTCAACCAAAACTTTTGCTATAATTTCAATAAAATGTCGTCTTGTATTGGTATAGTTTTTTTAAAAGATCTTTCATTTGCGTATTTAAGGCAATCGAAATTTTAGGCTTCAAAAGTCTACATAAGTATTGACTTCATACAGGAAATACGCCCTTTTAAAACATTTAATGTTTCACAAATAATACATGGGTACAAAGTTAAATCATTTCTTTAAACACTACAAAAAAAATCATTCTGGTTGGTATCGTGGTATTGGTGTTGATATGAACCGTGGTATAGCAAACATCAAAGTCCCTCACAAAATGTTATCACACACTATAGTTTGCTGCAACATAATGTGATGAAACTTATACACAATGCTTATAACCACAACAAACAGATTGAAACTTGTTCCACAAGAATTTCAGATAATTTGGTGGAAACAAATGCCTAAATCAGATATTGGTTTAGGTTAACACACATTGCGATCAATGAAATTCACTACATACATGACATTACCTGTACATGTATGTTCAGAATGTCGTACCTGGTGCAAATAATATCATAAGTTATATAAAAGAAAGAAGTTAAGAAATATGTTTGTTTATAGTTATACATTCTTAATGTTAACATTTCTGTTATAGAGCAACATAATATTACATCAGCCAGAAGTATGTCAAATAAAGAGCTTTTAAATAATTCCTTCAGAATTCCAATCCCCCCCCCCGGACTAATTTAGTGTAGGACCACAAACATCCAAGTGCGTTCCTAAGTTGAAAACATCATTTTTACTCGTAACAGAAACGATAAATTATATAGTTTGTAACTACCGGCATACCCGAGGCTTCAAAAAGACCAGTTGAAATCGAGTGTAAAATAATTTCTACACAAATAACACACTTATCCCGAACGTGCTTGTAAAGTAATTGCAGTCATATATTACCATCTAATTGATATGAAAACTCCGGAACAATTTGGGTGAAACCGACATATTAAAACATATATCCTGAGTTTTGATAAGCCAATTGATAAGCCAATTCCGTAAAACTCCTTTTGTATCATAGTTATTCAAAGTAGCAATTTAAATATAAATTAATATTCTGTGTTTTAAATCATATTGTTTTTGGTTACGAAATGCGACAAAAATGTAGATAACGTTTGCATAATCTATTTCAAAACGTAATTATATAAGTATAATAAGTATATGAGTATAAGGTATAAATTATAGTATTTTACATGCATTAATTTTAAATTGAATATCGATAAATCACGCACAATTCTTTATCTCATTTGTTTTTAATTTGCTTTGTTTTGTTGTCAATGTTTTTACTTGACATATTAAAATAAGCAAAATGAAGGTGAACTTAATCAGATGTCACATTATTATGTGTTGATGATGTCAATAATATGTCAGCCAATACTATCTGAAAAAATGATAATTGTATTTCATTGGACACAAATAATCCCACCTCTGTTTAAATGACAGCTGTCTTTGAGTTTCACAGCAGTACGTACGACGGTTTGTGTTTTGAGATTAAACAGCATTTGTAGATTGACATGGATCTTAACAAAGGCATTTTTGTTTTGTATTTTCATTTTACAGTCTGTTATTGCATTTGCGAAGTAAAAACGAAGTTTTCCAACCAAGGGAGAACTCGGATTTCATCATCAGTTACAATAGTTGGCATGGTAAAAGTGCCTTCGCCAGTTGCATGTGCCAGAGAATGTACTACATTTGTTAGTAACGATACTTGTTGTACGGCAAGTTACGGTACAATAACAAAGCACTGTCACCTTGACAGTTGCTGTCATCCCACGACAGAGTATTCTGATAGTGATGTAGTTCTAAAGAAAACAGGTAAGATATAAATGCATTTAGTTGACAGTGACACATTTGAGAAGTAGAACAGCTCCCCCTGAATAAAAAACGAAATATACATGTTTTAATATATAATTCATCAAAATTCTAGCACGTCCATTTCCATTAAAAAGAAGATAAAGACTAACTAAATTGAAATAAAATAATAAAAGACTATTCTGCAAAATTGTAATACATTATAAAATCAATGTCGATCGTTCTAGTATCGAGTTATTTCATCGTTAGTGATTTTTTTCTGAAGTTACTAAAGTGAGTATATTAAACGTTATTTATAATGTAAATAAACTACATGTATATCATATATTCAAAGAATACAGGAACTTTCGTTGTCAGTCCAATAGTTTACCCATTTGTGTATTATATTTAAAATGGGGAGTAGAATGCAAACAGGACTATGGTTTTATAGTCAAGTTGCTTTAATGAAATTGATCGATTATTCATAGATTAAAAAGTGAAAACGACACGTTATAAATTTCATGTGTTCGAAGCGCTTTTTTACCTTTATCTGGAACGCTAAAAAACCGAATACTTGAAAGCCAAGGATGTATAAGAGTCGAAACAGCTGAAGAACTATATGACCAGAAAGAACCATCTCAGGTCAACTTTTCCAGAGTGAGTTGAAACCTTAGTTTTTTTTTGATAAATTCAAAATGTCTAAATCATATCCGTACCGAAGTACTGACTGCTGATCTGATGCTACCCTCGGGGACTAAATGTAACAAAAAGTATATGCTCATTTGTCATATAAATGATCATTTATGTTTTCAGAGGATGAATGCAAGAAAACATATTTAGGAACAGAGTATAAAGGACTATTAAACGTAACAAACCAGGGCAATCAATGTCAACATTGGAATGTTGATTATCCACATACTCATTTGTATTACGATTTACCCTGTGACCAGGCAAACTATTGTCGCAATTTCGACTCTACAAACGGAGGTCCATGGTGTTACACGGCGGATCCATCCATAAGATGGGAATTCTGTGATATACAATACTGTGATTCATGTATGTTGATTTGTTTTATGCCACTGAGGTAATGAAAAACGTTTTGTTCAAATACGATAATACGTGATATCCATCATGTCCATATGTTTGATATTCAACTAAAAAATCTAAATAACAAAATTCGTAAAAATAATATTCTTAACAAGCTTTTTCAGAAATTACATTTTCAGGTGAAATTCTTTGTGAGCATTGTCAATAGATAGCCTCACAAGTTGCATCAGCCTACCAGCACATCGAGAAAGTTTTACACTTGCTATGATCAGTAAAAGAAAAAGGAAAAAAGAAAAAATGAAAAAGAAATTATAGCAGTATCAACTATTTCTCCAATTATCAAACGACATTCAGTATTTACAAAAAAGACTATTATACCTTCTGTCTTTTCAGGTTGAGTGTTTTTCTGTATCAACAATACAGTACTGTGGCAGACTTCTAATGTATTTCTGGTATAACCAATGCAATGGTTGTGTTAGAAAGACATCTCATCGAGAAAAAAAACAAAAATTCAATAACAATGAGTTCACAACCTTGTTAGAAATGAATCCAAAATCAAAAATGTGAACACCTTCATCAAATTAAAACTGTTTATAATTACACTTCTTCTTCATTTTTCATTTTGTTTTGCATATTAAGCAGCAATTTTACTGTTTGTTTTTTTTTTCAATCAGAAAATCAAAAAAATTCAAAAATTGAAAATTTAAACAATAACTTTTGAAAAGTTGCACTACCGGGATCAAGTGCTGGAAATTGAGACTGCCACTGGACAATAAAGTCATTTTGGAACGATGCAAAACTTTTGTCTTGCTTCATGTCACCTACTTACTCTTCAAAGAGTTATTACATTGGTGTTTAACTTGGTGAGAGCATGGAATTCACACATCACAAGGCATCGAATCCGGTAGTCCAGGGATGACATATTTCTATACCCAAGTCAACAATTAGTGTCGGAAGATGGAAAATGTAACTCTGTCATAAAAAAATACATATTTGAAAAAAAAAACAGTTTGCCTGTACAAAGAATAAAACATCGATTATATTGCATGTTCCGTAATCAAATTAAAAATGTATGAACTAAATTCAATAGTAGCGTTAAAATCGTTGTAGGTACTGACATGTCCTTGTCTCCCTGTTCAGAAAGGGAATTATGCATCTGTTGAGAGGGAATAATAAATGATTTAAAGTATACAATACTGAAATAATTTACTAAAAGATGAAATAAAACTAATACGAACGTTACCGAGAACTTGAAATTATACGCGATGTCCAGACTCAACCTTTTTGGATTGTATATCGCATTACATTTTGTATGCTTCATGACCTACATTTGATATATTTAATTTCGTAGAACCTAATTCATAATTCATTAAAGTTGTTTATCATCTTCACATATATGTATATACATATATATATTTTTCAACGGTATATATATTAAAAGGTATCTTATTGATAACATATTTAAAGAAAAGCACTTAATTCAAAGTTAATTTCGTTACAATTCAAGAAAAAGGAATATACTGTATTCCTAAACGTATTTAATGATTTATGGGTTTCAAATCTTACTATCACTGAATTAAATATAAAAATAAGGTGATGTTGTTTAAAAACAAACACCTGAGGGTACTTCAAGTACTCATATCACAATGACGGTTGAAGTTTTCCTTTAGAAGCAAGAAATATTTAAACAATCAAACTATTTATACTTTTTTTCATATTTTTATTTCATGCAACTAAAATTCAGCAGAATACGTAATGACTTTTTCAACTAAAAGTACATAATTTAAAAAGAAATGGCGGAAATTTTGCCACCCTTAAAAAATGAGAACAAAATGTTTAGGTGCATTTCTTTCATTATCATCATTTTTCAATAAAAATCAACCCACCATAATGCCGGTTTATGTTTTAATTAAAATAGAATAATTGCACATATAACATGTATAATTAACACAAACAAACATATTAACTCGCTATCCTCTTATTCATATTTTAATGCTTTTCACTCTTTAACAATGAAAATACTATATTTTAGTATCCTTTTTTTATATTAATCATATCTTTATTAATGACAGCTAATCTTGGTGATTTTACCAAAATACAAATATCCAATGACGATACTTCATTTTCAAATAAAGAAGATTTATTTGCTCCCAGTCAACGAAAACAAAAATGTAAACCAGTGTTATTCCTTTTCACAACCTATCCTCAGGCACAAAATGTTTTTATTAATATGTATATGACCTTATATTATAAATATTCAATGAAAGGCAATTCACCTAGAGTCTCTTAAAAGATTGACTGCAAAACATTTATTTCATTTGAAAGTAAAATGCGAGGTATTCAGTCAGTTTACACATGTTTACAATGACGGAAGGCACAGGTGAAATTAATCATCATTGAAATGAGCTATGCCAATGGTAATTCAAATGCACACCAAATATTATTGACTTGCCATTATGTGCATATAAACTTTGCAAACATTTTCACGACAATGTATCATTACAAAGGGGGCGGAACAACAGAATCACGATGGAAGTTCTATGGAATCTATACTAATACACATGCACACTAAATTTCACAAACTTACCATTAGTGGTTCATCTTAAACTGTCTTTTATGACACAATGTAACATGTAAAAAGTAAAATAACAAAGATACCAAACTCCAAGGAAAAGCCCCTTATCAAGTAGCAAAATCAAAAGCTCAAAAACATCAAACGAATGGAAAATAATTGTCATAATCCTTGCTTGGTACAGGCACTTCTTTATGTAGAAAATGATAGATTAAACCTGGTTTTATAGCAAGCTAAAACTCTCATTTGTATGACAATCATATAGCATTCCATTATATTGACAATAATGTGTGAGCGAAACAAACACACATAATAGGTAAACATGTCTAAAATTGGGATACAGCAGTCATCATTGTGTTATAATCTAAATCACTATAAAACAAATAACTATTTAAACAAAGAACAACAAAATAGCATATAAACACTCTAGAGACAAACAACATAAGCAAACAAGAAAGACAAGAATACAAAACTGACCACAGCACAATAATACAATGACGGGTGTATAAATTCCTGGCCACGCCAAAAGTATATACCAAATATGGACTAAACAGTTAAGGTTGAAATATACAAAACAAATAAAAAAAAAACACTTTAACACATGATTAAGATAACAAACATCGTGAGTACCTAGAATATATTCTTCAAGACCATCATGTTTTATTTGTGAAGTTGAAACGGAATATTTATGAACAAGGTCTTGGTATCTCCCGATGAACTTTTTAGAAAAAGGACGAGATGTTTTGACACAACACTGGTTAATCAACGTTCTGCTCAGACACTGGTGATGTTTTATAAACTCTGAGTAGCAGGTGCAAGCTCTTAAATACCGAGTGAGTCGGAAAATGTATATCCCATATGCAGGTGAAGTTGGTATGTTGCTGCTAAGATGGCGGAATTTATAAATTCAAAATTATAATTGCCACGTTTGTCATAGATTCTGGTATTGAGCTGACCATTGATGTAAAATTCGAGGTATAATTTTTAAAATAAGGCGGAGGAAGCCGTGTTTGTTATTTCTGTATTTCCTATTTCTGGAGGATATATCAATGGAACCCAATCAAAAAGTTGGTATTTTAATGGAAAGAACATCATCAATATATCAGAATTGAATTTAAAAGATCTGGCTTCTTTGATCTTCTTATTTTGGTTGTTTGAAGGAATTCCAACTCGCATGAAAATAAGCATATTAGGTCGGCAGAAGAGGCGTACACTTCGTTCCCATAGGAATGCCGACAATTTATTGAAAAGTCTGCATCAAAGTTAAATATGTTTCCTCTGTGTAACATGTTTTACCTTTTGTTCACTATTAATAACATATGCCGTATGGTATCCCAAAGCAATATATTTATAGCATATGCTTCCTGTTTTATATTGAAAAGCATCGTGGATTATTTCTTGTGGGCGATTTTTCAATTTCACATGGGGAATGATTGTATACAAGGTTGATAATTCAAAAGTTTTGATTTATTGAATTATTTTCGGAGAAAGGTCGCGTTTGAAAATTATCCAGAAAATCTTTAGTGTTATTTACAATCCATATATGGTTAATACTACTACGTGATTAAACAGTTTTACAGTATTTGCGAAGACCCTCTTTCACTGCGGAAAGAAGTTTTGTCAATTTAATGGACAATTCCTTTGTAGAGCATGCAGATAACCCGATAATGTACTGTTGTTTCTGTGACATTTTGTGAAGCTTAGGTATTCAATACAAACAATATAAGTCCTCAGTAGGATTTACAAAACAATTTTATTTGAAGCCTTGTCCGCAGGAATAACAACATATGTATCGTGAAGAGATTATAGACATTTCACAGCTTCTTTGTCTATAAAACGGACTTTGGTAAGCTACGCCAAAGTTACAGAGTCAATAATATATGACTGAAAGGGCAGAGCCAACTAATTTCCATAAAATGACGGTTTGAGTATGCTGATGGAAAAGCCAAACAGTCGCCTTAACAATTAGAAGTAAGTGCCAATGCCTATTAAACTACATTCAAAATATTTTATTTACCGTTAACGGTTCTCTTAAAACTGAAACTATTTATAACATCAACAAAATGTCCAATACAAATGAAAGCCGACGCAACAGTCGCTGCCGCAAAAAAAGAACGCATTTGTGTCGTGTTCTCGGCTTCGTCGATGCATAACACAAACTAAAAGGTTAAAGAATTAATTTTGTAACCCATACCAATAACGCTACAGTAGGTTACAATCTAGCCAGATAGAACCATTGGGAGCTAGCAGTATTCATAAAATAAATGTTTTGAATTCCCCAATTGCAAATAGTTTTTGAGAAAATCGATAATAATTGTTATGTCATTGTTACATGCGGCCAATAAGCTTGTCTATCTACCCATACAGTGGGATTTATCCGAGTCTAAAGCACTGTACGCAATAATTCCTAAGATTTCTGTTTAATTAAATCATTGTATTGATACATTCATCCACAAAACGTAATTTAATAGTAGTTTTAACAATACTAATTCTTCTTTATGAAAATATTA